>JAEUYN010002475.1:600000-822936 GCA_018257835.1 Euura lappo | reverse complement strand
AAGGTGATATAGCAGACAAGTTATGAATTCACGAAATGCAACAGGATCATTAAGTTTTACTACACAGTTGGGAATGTTGACCAAATTAAATATATTTTCCTTATCCCGGAAAGTCTACAGAAATATTTTTGTTTGTATGACAGATTCCATTACTGTCGAACTTTTACCGAATGCACGTGTTCATTATTCCTACTTTCAACATAACAGGAAAATGGATGGCAATTACACACAATTTGTTCGCAATTTACATTATATAATTGGTGAGCACTAGGATGTCTGTCATTTTTAAAAGCAGTCCATGTTACCCTTACCATCTGTGGGATCACAATTCAACACATTCATCCTGTTGAATTCAACATGTTACAGGCAATTCACAATTTACAAGCCTTGGACAGGAACGTGTTCTGTTAAAACTACAACTTGGCTATTCTCGACATCGAAAGCAGTAACAGGACAAACAAGTCTACAGGAACACAGACTACTTCCAACTGTGTATAAACCATATGAAAATACAGCTATGCATTACTAACATTATCGCAGGGATGACGCAGAGTTAACCGATGCTGGCAAGATTCAACACACTTCGGTCCGCAGTTGTTTAGATGTTCGTTGTCTCCACAACCATCGTCCGCCGCTGAAACAGATTGCAGTTCTATCAACTCTATGGAGCCTGAATTTTCCAATATTTTATGCTTGAAATGGTTCTGTAATGATCGCGCACATTGACACGCTATATCCCATTTACACCGGTTTGCTGGTCAGACTCCGCTAACGATACTACCCGAACCGAGGCAATAGGCGAATATAATAATATACGAAGTGAGACGAACTTAAGAGTAGGTGACGAACTACTTAACTCTCTATTTTACTACCGTCGTCGAAGTCGCTGCGGATTCACCATACTGCGGATAATCGTACCAACAAACTCTACGTTCGCCAAATATTATACATTCTTCAACATATACGGATTAGTGGAGATTTTTCATCTAGCAACAGTCACATTCCTTTCAAAACCATCTCATTCCGTACCGACCAATTCTATCCGTTCACACTTCTGGTTGAAAATGTGACTCCTCGACATATTCCCAACTGGGATCCTCTGATCAGGGCCGGCGATCCCCCTATGGTTTTGGTGGAGTACTCCATACGTCAGAATTACGCAGGTATGGAATTTCATATAACTCAGAATCTTGGCTCACTTTCCGTAAAAAAAAAATTGTCCAAGTGGACGTGGCAAACCATCGCCGCACGAGAATACATCGCCTGTCTAATGGCATAAGGTCGTAAGCGTCAAAAACGCGATTTTGGTGGCAAAAGGTCGTATAATTTTTTTTTCACGCCATCCGCTCTAAAAACGGTAAAAACGTATAGATCAATTGAAATTACGAGATAGAAAAATGTAAGTGCAAAAGGTTGTAAGTTTAGCGGATACGTCGTTCTTTCATTACAATTTTCAAGGAAAAATAAACAACAAGGTGAAGGCAAAACGTCGTAAGCGCCATTTTTTTCATGATTTTTAATGATTTTTCTAAATAGTTATAAAAACTCGTAAAACGCAAAGATAAATTGGGAATACGACAGTTTCGAAAATTCATAAAAAAACAAGCGGGTTTGGGCTGACTCTGAGCCAGCCTTCGAACTTCCCGTTATTTATTTTGTTCTCAGCTATTTTTAAATTTGTAAATCTGACCTCAGATTCTTAATCAGCGGTTCAAAAAACCTTCGAGTACAAATTTCCGTAAGATTTCGAATGTTTTTAGTATTTTTCCCAGCAAATCGGACTCGCCATTTTGAATTTCGCTAATCTGACTTCAGATTCGTGGTCAGTGACCCAAAAAACCTACGAGTACCAAGTTTCATCGAAATCCAAATGTTTTTAGTTCTTTTTGCAGCATATTGAATACGCCAAATGAAATTTTGCAAAACTGACTTCAGATTCGTGATCAGCGATCAAAAAAACCATATGGTACCAAATTTCATTGAAATCCGTTGATTCGTTCTCAAGATATGGTCATTTTTGTTGCATTTTTTAGAATTTTTTTATTCGAATAGTTAAAAAAGTACTAATCCGATCGAAGCTAAAATCTAATCAGTTCTAAGTTAAGAAAAGCCCCGTCGATTGAGCCCAAGTTGATCGAAATCCGACCACGCGTTCTCGAGATATCGCGCGGACAAAAATGTGGTCACGCACACGCACACGCACACACACACGCACACACACACACACACGCACACACACACACACCCAGACGTCAAACTGAAAATAGTCGGAGGTGATTCTTTGGACCTCGGAACGTGAAGATTTAGTGAAAACTCAAATTTTCATTTTCGGGGTGATCACAATAACTTCCTTTTTTCTCTGAAAACAGAGAAACGGGAAGTTAAAAATACCACGCCGTGAAAATACTAAGATAAAAGCAGAAGATCGTGAGCGCCATTTTGATTTTTCATGATTTTTCCAAATAGCCGTAAAAACTCGTAAAACGCGACGATAAATTGAAAGAACGACCATTTAAAAAAATTCGATACAAAGTATTTGGTAGTTAAAAGCGGAAGGTCGTAAGCGCCATTTTTTTATTTTTCATGATTTTACCAAGTAGTTATAAAAACTCGTGAAACGCAAAGAAAACTCGAAATCGACAACGTCTCGAAAATTCACAGAAAAAAAAACCAAGGTAAAAGCAGAAGGACGTAAGCGCCGATAAAAAAAAAATTTTTTGGTGGTTACGACCTTCTACTTTTAATTGACCGAATATTAAATTTCAGCGTTTTTGAACGAATCTTCGGGCTTTTATCCCAAGTACAAAAAAAAAAATATACCATATATTTCGCCCCCCTGCGCGCTTCGCGCGCCAACAACCCAATCAGGTTGATATTATGCAATATCGTACTAGATACTGAAAAAAAAGTTTTAAAAAAAAATTGAAAAATGTAGGTATATGGAATGAAAAAAGAGTGATTTTTTTTTCAAATGCGCCACATTGTGTGCTACGCACGCAAAATAGGATAGGCTTGTGCAGGGTTTCTAAGGGATTCTTTATATGAACGGGGTTCTGAGGGATTCCTAACATCTACGGGGTTCACATGGGGGTTTTGAGGGATTTTTGACACCTACGGGGTTCACATGGGGGTTCTGAGGGATTGAAATCCTGTCATCTCTTTAATTTACTTCGGGTATTTCCGGAAGACTTCGGATATTTCCGGATGACTTTAGGAATTTCCGGAATACTTCGGGTATTTCCGGAAGACTTCGAGTATTTCCGGAAGACTTCGGGACTATAGAACGATACCAGCCCGGTGACACTTCCCTATACACGGAAAAAATGTCGGGTCGGCTGCTCGCCCGACGAGTACGGCCGCGCGCCCAAAAACACAGGTTCATAAAGTTAGCACCCGAAGTCAAGATAATCGACTGAAAGTAGTCTAAATCGTTTGCGCGTGGTTTGAATATGAAGAATATCACTCGCTTTCGTTTGCGCGTTGACTCGGTTTCAAGAAAAATGCAAATAAAGTTAGGGTGCTGAATTTCAGCACCCGGTTTTTAAATACAGTATTATGCGAATGGTTAACAGAAATTGAGATAAATTATCATGCCAATCGTTTGCGCGTCGTTTGCGCAACCAGCAGCGCAAAGTAATTAATCGAAAACAACGAAATTTCTATGGGAAAGACTTATTTTTCCTAATTTACACAGTTGGCACCAGAATAAATGACTGCGCATGCGCCACGAGCGGTTCGATTCCGTGCGTTCCAGATTCCAACCGTGTTTCAACCGGATAGAACGTGAAAAACGTAATGAATAGCTAAAATAATGCGTTTGAATTACTTGAAATCGTTTGCTTGGTTTGCGCGTCGCCCAAAACAGAAGAATATTGAAATAATTTGTTTGCGCTTTAGCGCAGTCTTGAGAAAACCAGAAATAAACACCGGGTGCTGAATTCCAGCACCCGCGCTCTTCAAATATCGATCGCATGTGAACCGAGTTTGGAAAATTTTTGGTATTTTGTCTCTAGAATCGTTTGCGCAAACAGCACCCGCAACAATTATCGGTCGCATAGTAACCCAGTTTTGAAAATTCGATGTATTTTATCGCTAGAATCGTTTGCGCGTCGTTTGCGCAAGCAGCACCCGTAATCATTATCCAGGAAATAACAATGTCGGTGTTATAACGCACTGCAAAGAGAAATTATACAGCGGGGACAAAAATTCAGCACCCATTGATATTAGGATGTGGATTATAGGTACCGCATGCGGCATACGATCTACCAGGGTGGTTCAATTCTTGTCAAAATTGAGATCAGAATTTCTTCCACGATTCTTTTCCCTTCATCAAATACCATAGCAAAGAGCATTCAATTGCTGACAAAATGGCCCTAAGTAGGACTCTTTAGCATAAATAGAAAAAAAGTATGAGCCTGTCCAAAAAAAATCGGAAAAGTGTTACAACTGACCGCAACCCCAGGGTCAGTTGTAACACAAGATTTTTTGACAAAATTAGATTATTTATCAGGATTTTGATGATTAGTATCAGACATTCCCATAAGGAATACGTGTTTCGGGAACTAAAAAATATAAAAATAACTTTTCATCACCTCTTGATGGCCGAATATTTCCGTTTGGATAAAATCTTATAAATATGTTTTTTTTATATTATTCTTGTTATTTCATAAAATAAACTACGATAATGCCTGAATAAAAGAAGGACAAGGAATGAAAGCTGTAATCATCCGCCATCAAATGGTTGCAATGTCCCCGGACCAACTGTTACAACTGACCCCAGACGAGTTTTTTTTACTTCAAGTCAAAATTTCATTTATTCTGTCGAATCTATCAACTTAAAATACTGTGAATACTGACACAGAATTGGTCAAGGAAACATATGAACAAAAGAAAAATTGAAGATTTATCATAGAAGTCTAATTATCGATGTTCAACCAAGATAGGGGGGTTCGCGAAATGTGACTATTTGTGACCAGGGGGGAGGGGGGGTTCATGCTGGGTGTGACGTCCACTCAAAACCCCATTTGACAGACTTGAAGAAAAAATTATGCGTCGATTTTTCCGTTTGGTTACCTTAATTCGTTGTCAGAGAATTGAGGGGGGGTCTTTCATTGTGACCATCGGACGTTTCGTAGGGGGAGGGGTCGAAGATTGTGACTAACTGTGACACGGGGGGAGGGAGGGGTCAAAAATTGATAAAAAAATCGCGGACGTCCTTTATGGATGCACTACTTGCACGGATTATCAGGCGGCGGTATATAAATGTCCTACCCGTAGTTTTAGAGATATTAACAATGTTACAACCGTACCCTGTTACAACCGTCCCAGTCTACCCTACTTGAAATTTTTCACTTTTGAGTTATGAATGATTTACACTCATTTTGTATTAAAACCACACTTGAACAGGGTATTGAAAATCTGATGAAAATACTCTAGAAAAGTTCACAAAAAACCCCAACATTTTTGTATTGGAACTTTTTTCACACATCGTTCACGTTTTGAGCTATCTAGGCGCGAAAAGTAAAAAAAAGAATCGAAAATCAATTTATTCGATGATTTTTTGTGATAGAATGATGAGTCGAAAAACTCGAAAAAATCTGAAAAAAATCACAGTTCATCCTTTCAACATGCAGTTTGACTGTGCAAAAGGACAAGCAAATCGAAAGGAGTCAGGGAAAAAATCTTGTTTTTTCGGTCGATTTGACGTGGAATCCCCCGTAATTACTGTCTAATATTGATGTATAAACGTTCTAATACCTTCATTAAAAACAAAGATTTAACGGAGAATGGATATTGGGGAGGGATCTGGTTATTGAAATACGGGCTTCGAGGTCTTGTAAATTTTTCCGTTGTAACCACGCCCACCGACAGGGCACACTACTCCCAGCGCCGCGTAGCGGTTGGCGACAGTAAGGGAATCAGTCAAACTGGATAGTGTCACCGGGCTGAACGATACTTTACATAATAGAGAGCGGTGACGGACAGTGCCACAGAGCGGGGTCCGGGGGGGTCGTCGTCGTCGTAGACCTTCGAAATCTTTACACGGCGGCGGCGGCGGTGTCGGCGGCGATTTTATATAATATAGAACGATATATACATTTATGACCTTTTGCCGTTACGAACAGCAAAAAGTCGTATAATGGCGCTTACCGCGTCCTTATGCCATTAGACACGCGACATTATTCTACAACTTCGTTCCATATCCAGCTGTTTGTTATCAGTGATGTATTCCAAAGAATTCCGCGCAAAACACTGAAAGTAATTAAACTGCAGTTTACTTCTTTGTACAGCAGTTTCTGTACGCACGTTCGTGTGCATCTCAAGTGGCGTTGAAGTGACTTTCCTTAATAAATATTTTTATGTGGCATGGGCGTAAAGTGACTGTTTGTAGGGCAAGGACGCAAAGCCAGCGGCTCGTGAGAAGAACGTGATCCTTGCCGAACAGTTACTTCACGCAGGCGCCCCATACAAAATTTTTTTTATGCCTGTTTTTGTTGCGTAAGTGACTCCTTCAACTCCTGCGAATGACCCTGAGAGATTCGTCACGAAATCTGAATCACCGTGTATTAATGACATCTTTGAAACGTCGAATGCCTGTGCCGTAAGTAGATATTTATGTGGCATGCGCCGAAAGTAACTGTTTATTCGGCAAGGTTATGTTTTTCGTGCGAGCCGTTGGTTTTACCTGGCGAGCCGAAGGCGAGCCTTGTAAAGCAACGGCGAGTACTAAAAACATAACCTTGCTGAACAGTTACTTTCTGCGCGCGCCCCATACAATATTTTTTACGGAAAAGGCATTAATAGTCACTTTGACGCCAGTTGAGTTCCGCACGAACTGCGTATAGAGAGGGGTAACCTGCGGTATAAAGACTTTATTCCGCAACTTTGACATGCGCACTTCGAACTGCGCATCAAAGTTGCGGAATAAAGACTTTATACCGCAACTTTGAACTTAGAGGTATAAAGTGCCATTTGCCGGAACGAAAACAGGCGTCAAAAAGTGACTTTTTAATGCCTGTGCCGTAAAAATATCCAGTATCGGGCTCACGTCGCGTAAGGTAACTATTCGGCAAGTTCTATGCAACGTTTTTGAACGAATCTTCGTTGGTACCCGCGGGTTTTCGGGGTGCTGATTACGAATCTGCACTCGAAACTTGGAATTGCAAACTGGCGGATCCAATATGGCCGACTAAAAATGAAAAAAGTCATTTGACAAAAGCGAACGTTCGTGATTGGAGGTTTTGGCGTCGCTGATTACGAATCTGCACTCAACATTTTTAAATTCAAGACAGCAGATCCGAAATTTTTTGTGTCAATGATCTCAATTTTTTCGATCGTACAGATAGGTAATGCCTGAGTAGGCAAGTATGACTACCGTTATTTTATCATTTTAGACGAATTGACAAAATATTTTCGAATCTCTTCATGTGAATTGCTTGGCCTTCACTTTCTATATTTCTTTGCAACAATTATTCAATAAGCGAACACCATTTCTGATAGACATAATTGAAAAATAATACACTCGTTCGCCGAAGTTATCTTGATAGTGAATGGCAATCGATCAAGTCGAGTCAGAGGACGAGGAGAAATAACAATGACTGAGTTACTCAGGAGTGGACTAATTGTTTATTTCTCCTCGTCCTCTGACTCGACTTGATCGATTTTCATTCACCATGAAATATATATGTATTCAATTTAAAAATTTTGAGTGCAGATTCGTAATCAGCGATCCCGAAAACCCTCGAGTACGGATGTTCGCTCTCGTCAAGTGATTTTTTGCATTTTCAGTCCGCCATATTGGATCCGCCATCTTGAATTTCTGAATTTTGAGTGCAGATTCGTAATCAGCGACCCTGAAAACCCCCGAGTACGGGTTTGAGGACTGAAATTCTCAGAAATTTCGGACATGACGGGTTTTTTCGGACAGCAATATGGCGGGCTCACCAGTGAAGGGGTTAGGCAGACTGTTGATAGTGAATTAAGTAATTTATGTATTATAATTTGTAGCCTGAAGATGGTCGGCCACGGCCATGGCGACCGAAGCGTCGCTAATGATAAAAAAAGAATTCACAAAAATGACCAACACCGACGAGTTATTTGGTATCTGTATAGTAAGATTCAGAAGAAGAATTTTTCGGGCTTCTGATCTTGTAGAACTGCGACGTGTAGAATAATTATTAATGATGTAGAAAAAAATTGTGTAGAAAACAAACGGTGGAGAATAAATTGTGGAGAACGATTTATTGTGACTTGGTAGTGTAGAACCGACGCGTGAAGTATAATTATGGTGTAGAAAAAAATTGGTGTAGAAAAAAAAAAACGGTGTAGAAAAAGATGGTGAAGAAAAAAATTGTGTAGAAGAAAATTGGTGTAGGAAAAATGGTGTAGAATAATTCGTGTAGAGCATTCATTCCGTGTAGAAATATTCTGTGTAGAATAGAACCTCACTCCGTACGATAGTAACATATATTGTGATACACCTCGTATTATATATATGTGTAATGTATCTACTAGTTCCTCATAGGTGGCGCCTTTATCCCTAGTTTTAAAAATATAACTAGACTGAGCGTCGCAACGGTTTTAGACACACAGCATACCAAGATGGCGTATAGGACGCATCCACGCTCAAGCCTTTCGTCTTTTTTGTATTATTAAACAAGCAATTAATAAACTAAATATCTCTATTAAAAATGGTGTTTAATCATTACGAAACACAACAATTGGCGACGAGGTAAAAGGAACGCCACGGAGAGTTCGGAAGGGAACTTGTCTCCAAATAAGAAACACGTGCAGAAGAAGCGTCACTTCGTGCGTCGTAACAGGGTGGCATGAATCCAGACGAAGAAAAGCAAAGGGCTGAACTGGAAATCGAAAAGGCTAACGTGGAAGAGAATAAGAGGCAGCTCATCGCTCAAAGGGAGCAACTGTTAAGACATCAGAAGCTGCTTAGTGAAGAATTAAACAAAGCGAAGAAAATGGCGGTTGGTAACACAAGTGGTTCAATAAAAGAATTCTCTTTGTCTGACGACTGGGAGATGTGGCAGGAACGGTTGGAACAGTTTTTCGAGGCCAACGATGTGAAAGACAACAAAAAGAAAGTGGCACACTTGATAACGTTAATCGGAAGTGAGGGCTACGCGTTACTAAGAAATTTGTGTACACCGGAGAAACCCTCAACGAAGACCTTCGAAGAACTAACGACTGTGATGAAAAATCACCTCCAGCCAGCGCCAAGCGAGATAACAGAGCGGTATAAGTTCAAGGAATGCCGACAACGTGACGGTGAGGATGTTAAAACCTTCCTGGCAAATCTGAAGCGGCTATCGACGTACTGTGGATTCGGAGAGAATCTAAAAAACTGCCTGCGAGATCAGTTCGTATGGGGACTGCAGAGCGAGGAGATTCAGAAGCGTCTTCTCGGGGAAAAGAAGCTGACGTATGAGCAAGCGTACGAGGTTGCAGTGTCCTTCGAAACAGCAAAGAAGAATGCAGCGGAGATGGCATCGTCATCGAGAGGCGGCGACCAGTCTTCCGTAAACTATGTAGCGCCGAATAGGAATAAGCATTCGAAAGCACCGAGCCAAAGTAAAGGTAACGGCTCAGGGTCAGGTTCGTACACTTGCTATTGCTGTGGTAAAAGAAACCACAGGTCTGCAGATTGTCGTTTTAAGAATTATCGTTGCAATAATTGCCAAAAAGTAGGTCACTTAAGTTCAGTTTGTAAAGCACCTGTTCAAAATAATAGTGATACTAACAATAAGAAGAATACTAAGTCAGAGAAACAGCATTTTGTTGAAGAGAAGCAAGACTGCGATGATGATTTTGATAGATTATGCCAAATAGAGGAAGTTTGGAGTAACACACTGAATAATATCAAGCCAATGGAAGCCAAGTTAACGGTTCAAGGTACGGAAATGATTTTTGAAATAGATACAGGCTCGCCTATATCGGCTATTTCTGAAGAGTATTACAAAGAGAGAAGAGAAACTTTCGGAAAGGTTAGAACTACGAACAGATCTTTCAAGAGTTACTCTGGCGACCCAATTATTCCAATTGGCATCGCAGACGTGATAGTTAACGATGATGGTCGAGACGTCGAATTAGAGGTCTTCGTCTTGCCGGGCAGAAGCTCACCGATACTAGGTAGAGATGGAATCACATTACTTGATATTATTCAGAAGTGCCTGAAAGAGAAAGCTGAGATTAAGACTATAGAAGTTAAGAGTCGTTTCGAAGAGATAATTAAAGAATTTAATTCGGTCTTTTCACCAGGCACAGGGAAGTATACAAAAGGTCAATTCAAGATCTACCTAAAAGAAAATGCTACACCAGTATTTTTCAAGCCAAGACCAGTGCCTTACGCATTGAAAGGAAAAATCGAGTCCGAACTAGACAGGCTAGTCAAAGAAGGAATCTTGATTCCCGTAGAGAGCAGTGAGTGGGGAACGCCCATCGTGCCGGTACTGAAATTCTCAGGCGATGTAAGACTGTGCGGGGATTACAAGATAACGCTCAATCCAAACATTAAAATCGACAGACACCCGATACCAAGGGTTAGAGACTTACTTGCAAATCTGGAAAAGGGTAAGATTTATTCAAAAGTAGATTTATCTCACGCATACCAGCAGGTTGAACTTGACGTAGACTCCAGACCACTGACGACAATCTCGACTCACAAAGGACTGTTTAGCTACAACAGATTGAGTTATGGGATAGCTTCAGCTCCGGGATTGTTTCAAAGGGAAATGGAAAAGTTACTACAAAACGTTGAAGGGGTAGTAGTCTATTTCGATGATATTTTGATCAGCGGTAAGACTGTGGAGGAGCACGATGAGCACCTCACAGAAGTACTTAAACGATTACAAGAAGCCGGTCTTAAACTAAAGATGGGAAAGTGCGAATTTGCGAAAAAAGAAGTAAATTTTCTGGGTTACGTACTAGACGAACGGGGTATTCACATTTCAAAAGAAAAAATTGAAGCGATCCTTAAGATTGAGAGACCAAAAAACGTTCAAGACTTGCAGAAGTTTCTGGGCAAAATGAACTACTATTCAAGATTCATTAAAAACTTTGCTGACATAGTCAATCCATTGTATAGGTTGCTAAACAACGATGTTAAATGGGTTTGGTCTCAAGAATGTGAGAAAGCTTTTATAAATGCTAAACGAAGTCTAGTGTCACACGAGGTGTTAGCGCACTACGATACGCGAGTCCCAGTGAAAATTACTTGTGACGCATCACCAGTAGGCATCGGTGCAGTTTTGTCACACATCTTTGATGATAATGTAGTGAAGCCGATAGCTTTTATGTCACGAACACTCTCCAAAGCCGAAAGAGGTTACTCTCAATTAGACAAAGAAGCACTTGCCATATACGAGGGAGTCAAAGCTTTTCATCAATTTGTTTACGGTAGAGACTTTATACTTGAGACGGATCACAAACCTTTGACATTTATCTTTGGGGATAAAAAAGGGTTACCGCAGATGGCGGCTAACCGTGTTCAGAGATGGGCTGTGTTTTTATCAGGGTATGCTTTTGAAATAAAACACATAAACGGAGTAGATAACGATAGTGCTGATTTTCTATCGCGTTTTCCATTGAAAGTTAAACACGACGATGACGGTCCAGAAGGTTATTCGTATTTAAATTTTGTCAATGAAAACGTACCGATAAACGCTAAAACAATTAGTGACGAAACTGATAAAGACACAACCTTGAGCGAGGTTCGAAGCTATATCCTCAAGGGATGGCCAAAAGAAATTCGAGACGAATTGTTACCGTATAAGAGGCGTGAGTTTGAACTCACTATTGAGGAAAACTGTGTCATGTGGGGGCATAGGATTGTAATTCCCAAAAGCTTGCGTAACGAATTACAACAAGAGTTACATAGCCTACACACAGGCGTAGTCAGAATGAAGGCCCTCGCACGCTCTTATATCTGGTGGCCAAAAATTGATAGTGACATTGAGAGAATCTGCAAATCATGTGAACTCTGTCTCGAGAATGCAACTAATCCAAAGAAAGCGGTGTTGCATGTTTGGGAGTATCCAGACGAACCAAACATGAGAGTTCATGCGGACTTCTTGGGACCGCTGAATGGGAAAATGTACTTGATAATAGTAGATGCATTCTCGAAGTGGGTAGATGTTAAGGCAATGGTTAACATAACAACGGAAAAGACTGTACAAGCGTTCAGGGAGTACTTTTGTACATGGGGACTACCGTGCATGTTAGTAACTGATAATGGAACCAGTTTTTGCTCCAAAGAGTTTGAAAGTTTCATGGAACGTAACGGTGTTCACCATGTGAGAACTGCTCCTTATCACCCAGCTTCCAACGGTGCTGCGGAGAACGCAGTCAAAACGTTCAAAGCTAAAGTTAAGTTGTTGTTAAGTGAAGGTATAGCGGCACACGAAGCACTGTGCAGATATCTTTTTCACTGGAGATCCATGCCTCATTGCGCGACAGGTGTTAGTCCTGCAGAATTACAAATGAACCGGAAGTTTAGAACCCGGTGGGATTTGCTAAAAAAACAGGTGAAGGAAAGAGTGACACAAAAACAAGAAGACCAAAAAAGATTCTTCAGGGGGGACAGAGAAATTGATTTTGAAAGTAAAGAAGTTGCTATGGCTAAAGATTATTCGAACAATAACTGGAAAAAAACAGAAGTAGTAGAACAATTGGGGCCAGTAACTTACACTGTTCGCACTGAGGATGGTCGCTTGTGGAAGAGACACACTGATCAGCTGAAACCTTGTAATTTAGATATGACTAAGAAAAATACCTGTGATACTCCTACCAAACCAAAACAAAGTATAGGGGCAATTCCACCAATTATCAACCAATGTTTGGGCCCGAAAAAATCGATTTGCCTCAATTTTTTTCCTCGCATTCTGTGAACCAAGATTGGCAGATTCACCAAGTTTCAGTCAAATAGGACTTACCATTCACGAGGAATACGATATTCAATTTTTAGGATAAATTTTTTTTACGCATTTTTGACGTACTTCCAACGTCACAATAAAAATTCGAAAAAATACGTTTTTCATGTGAAAAACTCTCAGCTTTTCGAATCCATTTTTTATTTTTCACTATCTCTGCTGAAACCAGCTCAAAAACACGTTTTTTGACAAAAAAACAGCGATTTCTCGATGTGCTCAATGTTTTATCATTCTTTTGAATTTTTATTCCGAAAGCTGAGATTTTTTCAGTAAGAAACCCAAATTTTCAGAGTGGGACGGCTACGTGGTCGCGTGTGAGCTACGATTAACCCCTTGGCAATGATGCAAAAATGGGATTTTCGTGCCACGTTTGTATTTGAAAAAAAAGTCAATACATTCATCCTACAATCTCAGTACTACGGTTTTTGAGGTCACTGAATCCGAATCTGAAATCGGATTTTTCAAATTCAAAATGGCGGATCCAATATGGCGGACGCAAATTCGGAAAACAGTTTGATTCCGATGAAAGTGAGTAACTTCAGGTTTTCGAGGTCGCTGGATCCGAATATGACGTCAGATTTCCAAAATTCAAAATGGCGGATCCAATATGGCGGAAGAAAATTTCAATAAGCCTTTTTTTTCAAACACAAAAGTGGCACGAAAATCCCATTTTTGCCTCACTGCCAAGGGGTTAATCGTAGCTCACACGTGACCACTAGCCGTCCCACTCTGAAAATTTGGGTTTCTTACTGAAAAAATCTCAGCTTTCAGAATACAAATTCAAAAGAATGATAAAACATTGAGCACATCGAGAAATCGCTGTTTTTTGTCAAAAAACGTGTTTTTGAGCTGGTTTCAGCAGAGATAGTGAAGAATGAAAAATGGATTCGAAAAGCTGAGAGTTTTTCACATGAAAAACGTATTTTTTCGAATTTTTATTGTGACGTTGGAAGTACGTTCAAAATGCGTAAAAAAAATTTATCCTAAAATTGAATATCGTATTCCTCGTGAACGGTGAGTCCTATTTGGCTGAAACTTGGTGAATCTGCCAATCTCGGTTCACAGAATGCGAGGAAAAAAATTGAGGCAAATCAATTTTTTCAGGCCCAAACATTGGTTGATAATTGGTGGAATTGCCCATAGTTTTAAGTGATAATGCACTAGAGTATAAGAATACAGATTGTGATAGTATACCTAGTGAGTTAAGAGAAAACGCTGTTTCTAGCAATGAAAAAATAACCGAAACAGCTAAAACACCTGCTAGCCAGGTTGAACCGCGTCGTTCAAACAGAACCCGACGCCCGCCAAAACTATTTGATGTGTAACTTGAGTAATAAGTGCGGAGGAAATGTAATGTATCTACTAGTTCCTCATAGGTGGCGCCTTTATCCCTAGTTTTAAAAATATAACTAGACTGAGCGTCGCAACGGTTTTAGACACACAGCATACCAAGATGGCGTATAGGACGCATCCACGCTCAAGCCTTTCGTCTTTTTTGTATTATTAAACAAGCAATTAATAAACTAAATATCTCTATTAAAAATGGTGTTTAATCATTACGAAACACAACAATATGAAATATATGTGCTATATGCTGCAAAAATATAAGCAGGAGATATAAGCATTCAAATATATAATGTCTATATTTTGCATCCATGTCGCAACTCCTGTCGACCATAAATGTGTCACATATAAAACTCGAATAGATAATAAATATATAGAATTTGTATTTCATAATCATCGAACATGGTTTTAATATTGAAATTAATAGTTACATATAGAAAATAAACTCACATGTCGCTGCGGCGAATACCGCGCGGACTAATACGAAGATCATCACTGCCTTAAACATCTTGATTCTGGGATAAACTGCTGCTGGTATGCTGACGAACTTATTCAGTCTAATGATACTGCGTTGGTCTAACGGCTCCTTTTATACGATTCTGTTATCTCACTAATGTACTTTGATTTTATTTGTTCAATTTTTATTTCCTTCTTTTTTTAATGGTTCAGGTTTCGTGCTGCCGTGTTGAGATAACGTATATGGGGGGGGGGGCAGCTTAGAGCAAGTCAACACTTGAGGCCTGATGGATTTTTTTTCTCCTACATTTGTTCATATTCGCTCACACGCCTGAATGATTGATTCGGCATAGATTTCAGATCGTCTTACCAGCGCATAGATGTAGGGTAGACTGCTCTAAGATGGCGCGGGAGATAAGAGTGCGCAGTGGTCATATTTGACAATGCATTTGCGATTTGCAGCCAACTTCGGTTCCTAGCTGTCACTAGAGATGCCAGGGTTGAGGTCATGAAGTTTTGCCGGGAAAGAATGAAAAATACGGAAACCAGCTGAGTTTTAGCTATTTTCTGTATTTCATTAATAGTATACATATTATGCACCTAGGGCGGTAAAGGTTGTTTTCGACGAGTGCGCGGTTGTATTCCGATAAAATATTTTATACACCTCAGGGATATAAACGGCGGTTTATTGCCCTGTTCCAGCCGAAAAAACCGCTTTATTTCCCTTTGGTGTATAAAATATCGTATGCACCACAGGGCAAACGTTGTTTTAGACTCGTGCGATTGTAATCCTCGGCTTCGCCTCGGAATACAACCTCGCACTCGTCGAAAACAACCTTTACCGCCCTAGGTGCATAATATACTATTGACGTTTGGAAAACTGTATCCAGTTCAGGATTATGCGAATATCGAGCGTATAATATGAATGGAACCTTTATTATACATTTAGCTAAGCGTATGTAGTAGGTCAGTTATTTTGTTACAACATGGAGGGTGGCACTTCATTATCTGTAATAAATGCTGCTAGCATGTAAGAGCATGTAAGCATGTAATTTCACTGTAAGTTACTTTTGTTTCAATATAAATTAAGTTATGTAAAAACTTTCTAAAAATAACATAAAAGTTTGCAAACAAAATTTCATTTATTAAAATCAGGCAGCAGCCGCAAGAATTATCAAACCAAATATAAAATTTCCGATAGGAGAAAAGTTGAAACCAATCATCTGTCATGTAATGGAATAAGCCAATACAAACGGTTGCTCTACCACCTACGACGGAAAGGGGTCAAGGGGAATCCAAACAAAGTCTACAAAAGGAGCTGCGGAGCTCAAATTCGCTCTCAGATCTCTAGTCTACTATCAACACTGCGGCTCAGCCAACGCTGCGATACGACCAGATCCCTTTGATATTAGAAGCTTTGCAAACTTAGAAAATTTCGACTCAAAACCACTCAAAAGAAACCTTGTTTCGTGATCTAAATTTGTTTTGTGCTAGAAGTGTCTTGTTCTTGAGATCATTCTCATTCTCTAAAGATATCTCGTTCCAAGAGATAACTCTCATTCTGTAAAATTATCACCTCATTTGTGATTAAAGTCATGCCCGTGATTGTATTATTCTGTTCGAACCTCAATTGGATTACCTTTCACTTCGTAGTAATGTAAGTGATACCCAACCACTATCAATATTCAAATCTATCTGTGTAAACATTCAATTCAAATACCTCTATTTCCTCCTAAAACATCCTTAATTCATCTTCCTCCAAGTAGGGATCGCTGCGCGACGGGCTAGTTCCCTGAGCAACGCAAACAAAAGCTACAATAATTGCCAGTAACGTTGATCTAGGTGCTTCTGCACTGACAATTTAGATAATGCCAAAGAACGGGTTGGGGTAGCGCCCTGCCTGGAGTATTCTTTTGATCCGTTACAGTTTCGCGTTGCACACCGACCTTCGAAGCGGGAAGGTACCTTAAGATATTGTCTGATCCGCATCGTGTAAAACCTTCAGATTCTTTCGCTGGATTTGATACGCTGACCGAGAAGCCCTGAGAGAAAAGAGAACCCCATCCGAGCAAAATTATTAATCATTGACGACAGTCGAGACTGTTCGTTTAAAAGTTAAAAAAGAAAAGCGTATTACAGTGTACACCACATCTCCTTTATCTCAATGTCTCCCAATATCTCCCACGGTATCTCCTGATATAACTTTCAATATAAATCCTAAAATTTCCCAATATCTCCCGATATCTTCCAACATTTCCTACTCTCTGTACACCAGATTTCCCTCGTGATGCACCCCCCGACGTTTTTATAGTGAGCACGTGATCACTTCTGAAACACTCTTAACATCTGATACTATCCGCTAACAAACAATAAGTACAATAAGTATAATAAGTACTACTGATCAACAACAAATAAAATGATAGCATGAAAAAATTGAAAAATTATTTGACTAACAATATATGGGTTATTCTCCTGAAAGACTCATTGTTCGGGGTTCAAAATAACAAAATAAAAAAAATCAATTTTGAGTTCTAAATTGCTGGATATAACCTCCAGTTTGAAGTAATATACAAGGAAATTACCACTTGGACAAACTCAAGCTCATTTTGAGGTTTCTACCATACTTTGGGCCTATACTGCACTGGTGCCAGAAGAATGATGATTGAGGGCCAGAGAAATGATGCCAGAGGACTGATGATTTTTACGATATTTTGTCCGTAATCCGACATGCAAAGTCTTTCGGACCTCAAAAACGCGGCGATGAGTTGGTACTCGATAGTTTTACATGCAAACATAGACGAACTTTTTTTTTTAATGTATAATTTGGCACTTGCCAGAGGAATGACGCCCCAGCTTGTGATATCACTCAAACCACACTGTTTCGTAAGACAAAAAGTCACAAGCGTTGAAAATGAAACTTTGACCAACTGTCAGCTCGGTGAATTGGATCTGTCAGAGGAATGACGGCAACCCGCGTTTCAAAATTCCAATTTTTATGAAAATGTTTGTGCTCAGTTTTTTTATTTGGATTTCAGAAAGGGGTCGTAAAAATCGTTTAGTTTGAGAAAATATTCATGATTTCTATTATAAATTTGTTTTCTTTTGAATTAGCCCTTATCCTTTCCCCTAGAGTAAGGAAAATGTAAGTGTTTCAGCCGGAGGAACTGACGTTTAGGGCTCAAAACCCGCAAAAAAAACCCATTAATATAAATTTTTTTTTTCCTTTTATTCTCTGATCCTATCTCAAAATGTGATGATCTAATATATTCTGGTTGAGAGATCTAAAAAATCTGTGGGATTATTGAAAATGTACTCCGCTTCAGCAAAAATGAGTCTTTCGGGAGAATCAGCCGTATGGTTTTGACACTCAACTTATAACACAGCGATTAAATCAGAATCAGTTAGTAAAGATTTGAAAAAGGTCAGCGGAATAAAAAAAAGCGCTGTAATAACGATCTGAAAGTTGGTTTCAGAAGCGCGCGAAGCGCGCTATTGTGAGCTAGTATGGGTAAATTGCGAGAAGGAATTCCAGGTCAGCCTTTTTACTTAGTCATTTGAAGAACAACAGAAGAATATATGAATTATTATGTAAATTAAGAACGTTGTGGATTATTATGTACTTTATTACATGATTTTTGTTCTGACCATCATGTTGTACAAATACACGTAATTTATTATCTGACTTATTGTGTGATGTTCAATGTGTAGTTCAATAGTTTCAGCTTCACGAGTTCCAACTTTTCCGAAAAAACTGGAAATGACTCACAATCATATCAAAGCTCATGAACCTAAAACTTGTATCATCTACTGAAGAGTGCCGTAGCGCAGACAGTAGCGTCACTGCTTGCAAATCCGAGAGACGGAGGTTCGATCCCGTCTCAGGAACCCAATTTTTTTTCATTTTCCGTCATAAAATCTGATCATATGTAAAACATCCTACGATAAATTAGGTAATAAATTATGTATATTTGTACACCATAATGGTTAGAACAAAAATCACGTGATAAAGTACATAATAATTCGTATCATGAATTCGGTCATAACTTCATAAAATTTATCATGTAATTCATTATGTACTTTTTCACATAATATTTGACAGGCTCTTTTTCAGTAGGGTCTGATACATAACAGCAGTATGTACTCGATACGTTCGTGATCAAGAGACCTGTGATGTACCCGGTACATTAAATTGCAATGTAGCAATGTTTCGTGAATGTGAAATTGAAATGATGTACCAGGTATGCCACTGTTTTCTGGGTCTACGTTCGACCGCCTCATCAAAGATCTTGGCGATGGTATTCAACTTAGAAATTGTATAATTTTTTACATCCTGCCGGTCACCAGTCTAGAAGAGAGGGGTTAGAAAGGATTTTTTTCCATAGCTCTGGGAAAACTCCTACAGATAACGATGCGTTGAAAATCACCAGCAACTAGGGGCAACACTTCCTTGGATTACAGAACAATATTGTTAAAAAAAACTGTATTTACGTCTCGATTTTCGCAAATCCAAGAGCCTCGCACGCCCTTCATTAAGTTTTTTTACGTCACTGATATCAAATTCACATCAATCGAATGTGTTTTGGCTGAGAAAATAGCGTTTGAAAATTCCAAGTGTAAATCAGCTTGCGTTTCCTAGATTCGAACTGCCCGGTAGAAATCTTGACCGCAAAATGGCGCCGATCAATGAGGTCCACTCAACGGCCCCAGTCCACTATACCTACACGGAGATACCACTGATCTCTATAATACACTGGATGGGGGATACGCGGCTCTACTATAGGCAACGTTTGAAATCACTTGAACGTCAGCGGTCGCCATTTTGTCTTGGACGAAGTGACACATTTTAGCGGCAAATTGAAATAATATTAATGGTTAGTTAGCTAAGTTAGCGGTATTATATAAAATACCTAACGGAGGGACTGATTAATGAAGAGTATGGCCTATTAGATATCCAAAATATCCCAAAGAGGCATGTTACATACAATACTAGGTAATGCGAGTAATAATTATAACGCTTCAAATATTATGAAAATGGAAAGATGACATTTTCATTATATTTTAGGAACGGATACACATCAAACCGTAGCATATGTTATAAAATAATCGTGAGCTTTGAAGATATCGATGGAAGGTAGTAAATACCAAGGATATTGGAGCTCAAAAACTGATCGGTACTCTAACCTCATTCATCTTTATCAATATCACAACTATGATGCGATTTATTCCCATTTGGAATGAATATCTACGAGTGGAAAATCTTTTCAATGCCAGCTCTACATATTTTTGCCGGAAAGCACGCAAGCTGCACGCAAGTATGCATAATTTTTCGAATAATTAAAAAGTCATCTGATTAACGCGGTAAGTAACTTAGTCACGTGGGTGGCACAGAGCCCAAAAACCACTGATCTCTATTATACACTGGATAGCGGACGGGTACCCTTTCTGCCGCAAGAGCGTGAGGCAATTTGGAGCCAGGCGAGGGGACTTGGGGGGAAGGAGGAGCGGGGCGAACTGGTTCCCTATTTACAGCGGGAAATTCAAACGGGTTGAGGGTTGCGACTCTCATATTACAAGGAAAACCAACGTATACGATTCAAAAATTAAGATTTTGTAGTGGAGTTACGTTAAAAAGGGATATAATATGTTTCATTGTCAGTCGAGAGTAATAAAAAAAACAATCACGCCCGTCGAGCAGGTCTCATTTTATTTTCTTTCATACAGGATCATGTAACCGTTGATTGAGAATCAACGACGCAACATATAGGTGATTACGTTTATGGGACAATGCTGAATAAATTCGATTTCTGAAAAGTTAGCTCGTTGTCGAAAATCAAATATAGGTTATGTTGTGAATAATATAGAATATTAATAATGATAATAATTACTCGGTATAAAACAGCAATTGATTATTAAAAGATATATGTATAATTTTTTTTGATCGAATAAGCAAATTCATGCCAAATAAATGCTTGTAAGTGGAGCTGATCGGCTAAAAAAAATCAATTATTGTAAAATCTAAGACAAAATTTATGCTCTTGTAAAAGTGTAGGAGTTGTAGAAATTCTGGTGTAAGCAAACTGTGTGAACAGAAGAAACCATACAATTTGCCAATTGTTTTGAGCATACGAAAGCGAAATCCACGCTCCCATTCATCAGCGCACGGGCGCCCGTGAATCTTTTTTCAATTTAAACTGCCCGCTGTAAATAGGGAACCAGCAAATGGCGCTGTTCAATTGGCTTCACTCGACGGGCGCAGTCCGCCATCCAGTGTATAATAGAGATCAGTGCCAAAAACAAATGGCCGCCACTAGCATTCATGTGGTCACAGGCATTTCAACCGATCCCCCATCCAGTGTATTATAGAGATCAGTGGGAGATACCTATATTATGTCAGTGGCGCTATACACAGCCAAAACTAACAACTACGCGCGTCGTATGCCATGTCGGTAACGTCATACACTACACTGGAAAAGTCAGGAAATATTTTAAACTACATTTTTTAACAACCCTGAACTTTTAAGTCGTATGAGTGTCACACTCATCATGAAGTCGTTAAATCTGCACTTGTACCAAAAAAAAACAAAAAAAACTATCACATCGTTAATGCAGGAAACCCAACGTGAGGCGGACGTCATAACCTCCTAATCTCAATGCTTCGATTATTCAAAGTGAGATTTATCTGATTTTGGAACCTGGTTAATACTAAAACTACATGTAAAATATCAGTTATAATTTATCGGCTTTTTCCTTGGTTTCTCCTCATTGGTTCTTCATGGTGGTTATTCTTCTCTTGTTTTGTTGTGTTTTTGTCTCCAGGGATTTCCGAAAAACTGCATTTCACCACCTTCGTTTCCCTTACTCGAAAAACAATCGACGATCGCTCTAAACCTCTGTCATCCACTTCACCTGGGGATTCCAACGCTTTTCTTGTTCAAGGAGAATTATCGAATTTCACAGACATCGTACTCAAACAGAGGATTATCACCTTTTCTCCAGTGCACCGGTGAGTGATAGGCTAGAGTTATTATAATTATTACCAAGTTCATAAAACTTCCGTAATAATCTGACAGAACCATGATAATTTTTATTTTATTTTTACTTGTTTTCTTTAATTTATTTGATTTTATTTGCCGTATATCATTCATAATCATAATTGCTGCAATTTTTTAAGAAAAATATAAAGATCGTCTTACAAACATTATTTTATAAAAATATCGTTTTTTGCTTCATATGTTTTTCTTTGTTTCGTATTACACAAATCTTTGGGCTAACATTTTTTTTTCTTTTAAGAAAATTTCTCCACTATGGCGAAGAACATGACGACTTTGGACGAGATACCTACTTGGTTGGAAGTTTGTAAGGGATCGGGATCATTGCCGACGCCACTGGACTCTGGAAATAAGCCGGCAATAAAATTAGCCAGCAAAGTATCTACGTGGTCCGGCGACATAACGAAGCTGGAAATCGACGCGATTGTTAACGCAGCTAATCGGTCGCTGCTGGGTGGTGGCGGAGGTGAAGAAAGGAAATTGATACAGAATTTTTTCGTGACTTTTGTTTGAAAGAGAAACAAAAAATTTCTTCTCTCATTGCATTAAAAATTTTAGCATCTTTCTCGTCAACACCTTAATTTTTCTAACATGAATGGATAACACGATTACGAATTTAGTTTTCAGAAACGATTCATCGGTTTCTCGAACAGCGAACTAAGGATTTCATATTTTTTCAGTCATGCAATGCAATATCGAAACAGCAATACACTTAAAATGAACAGAATTCATCAAAAGATTATCTAATATTGAAAAATCGAAACTGAATTCACTGATTCGATTAATTCGTTTCCCCTTGTTTGTTTATTTGTGTATCAATTTCCAGTTGACGGAGCAATTCACAAAGCTGCGGGACCAGAACTGAAGAAAGAAAGTAGAAGTCTGGCGCCTTGCGAAGTTGGAGAAGCTAAACTAACCAGCGGCTATCTTCTCCCAGCTAAATGTTCGTAGTTTTTTTAGCTTTGAGAAAGAATCTGACAAAATGCGTTTCGAAGCTTGAATCTTAATTGTTTTTTTTTTCCATATCCAGACGTTATCCACACAGTCGGACCCCGCGGGGAGATGCCAGAAAAGCTGGAAGAGTGTTACGAGCGGAGTTTGGCACTTGCAAAGGACAAAGGACTCAGGAGCATCGCGTTTCCCTGCATTTCAACAGGCGTTTATGGATATCCTCAGAGAGCTGCCGCCGAAGTAGCCTTGGAAACAGTGAAAAAGTTCTTGGAAAAGAACGGCGATGATGTAAGAATGGTTTTAAGAATGGATTTTGATAGGAAAATTGATTTTGGGATCTTGTAAAAAAAATTTTTGACCTTGAAACAAGATCTCCAAGTCTGGGGGCCGCAGAACTCGAATTTTGAAATATTTAGAAGTTCGCTCTGGTTGTTTTTCTACAGCCTCGATATATTTGTTATTTCCAATGGTTTCAAAATAGTAGATATAATATGCGTTGAAATTTGATGAAAATTCACATAATTCTTTTCCAAATGTTTTCAGCACAGATTCCAATGAGATTTTGTTCTTTTAATTCCAGATCGATCGAGTAGTGTTCTGTCTGTTTTTGGAGTCAGATAAAGTCATCTATAAGGAATTGATGCAAGAGTTCTTCAGTCTCGAGTAGAGAGTCTATGAATACTGAGCCAAACCATTAATTCGTTGCTTTGTTCGAGCCGTTTTTACAACCCACGTGCATTTGAATGCAAAAAAAAAAAAGATTCCAAGTCCTAAGAGCACCTAAACTTTCCGTTAATCTTTTATAATTTATTATACTTAAGTTTTTCTTCCCGCCTCCATCTTGTCTTTTCCTTTTTGTTCACTGTAACAAGAAAGTAAGATAAAGGAGCCAAGGAATATTTTCATAATCATTCGTTGAAGTGGCTGTTATGTGTATTTTTATTGACAAATATGTGGATGAGAAATGATAACTTTTTTCACTTGCTGTGTGACAAACGTAACTAACACGTTAATCTGCGACCTCAATTTTCAATAAAGAAAATTAAACAATAAATTTTTTCTGCCGTCTGTATTTGAAGTATGTATTTGACAGATTTCCTAAATCAACCGCTCCTTTGCTGTTTCTCATGTAATTGCTGATTGTTGGATCGATAATCGAATCAAACAATGCAGTAGACTCTAGTATGAGCCTATGAGCCACTTTAGAACAATCTCCACGAAGCTGCTTACTAACATCTGGCCCATGATTTCTCTTAGATTCGCGAAATACACTTTGACCTTGAAGTGCTGTGCCAAGGGCTAATCATATATTTCTGATTTTGCAAATGTGTGATTTCAAGCTCCGACTCTCGCCTTCGATTTTGCCTTCTCAATTTATCCTTCTTGACAGGAAGAAAAAGTGCTCCGCTAAATTCGATCGTATGTTAGAGACAAAAGCATTATCACAACAGGGTCGTTCAAAGACGAACTCTGCAACCTTGGTCCTTGTATTTTAGAAATCTCTACCTAAACATTAGTTCAGAGTATGTAATTCATCCACCATGGTCAAACACTCCTATCTGTAGCAAGGACACATACGTAAGAATAGACAGAGAGAAGGAGAGTAGAAAAAAGATTGGAGGTAGGTGAAAAAAAATTATGAACAAGCGGATAAATTACGTAGTGTAATTAATTGCAAGCTCAATACAATTTGCTTAGAAATAAGATAAAGTCCTTCAAATCCGTTAGTTGACATTTATGCGATTTTTATTTTATTTTTTAGTTTTTGCCAACCCACTTGCTGCAGTTATACTTCTATCAATCTTGGAATTTTCTATGTAGGCATTCGCGTACCCGGGCCCTTCAGCAATTTATAAAATTAATTCATTTCTGAACAACACATGTATATAAAGTAACAGACTATAGAATCTATGTACATATATATATATATTTTCTGTTCCATTTCAGCTACGAAATATGAATAGTAAGAACTTTCACGTGTCTTTCCTCATTTATCATCTGTTCGGGTTTTAGGATGAGAAAAGCTGTAGGCATGATAAAAAAAACATCATAAAACCACATGACCAAGAATGTGAATGTATGGATCGTTTCAAATTCAAGTCAGATTTATCCGAACTTGAAGTATTCCAGCTTCATAATATCAAATACAAGTGATGTTGTGTGAGTCTATGGGTTTAGATGATGAACCAATCAAATCGCACGGCCACGGTGTGAAGTGAGCCGGAGTTGATTCCTGTACAGCACCTGATTGGCTCATCATTTCAAGAACCCGCATCAACCGGCGTGCGTTCGTCAAGTGTGCTTATTCAATCCCACACGGCGTCTCATGATATTCCGTTGTGTTTCGTTTGTTTACGTATATACTTTGTTTGGATCTTCACAAGTCGTTGTCGACGTCGGTCCACTCTTCTCCGAAAACTTGCATTTCGCCACGTTTCTCGGTTCACTTATCCGATAAACAGTCGACGATCGCTGTAGATGCTGTTCGTGATATAATACAGGGAATCCCAGGAAGCCGAAATTTTTAACTTTCATCACGTTGAGGAGGGATTCTCGTGGTCTTCAACTCTAGACGCGTCGAAGCCTGAATCGAAAGGATAACGACGGTGAGTTGTCAATTATTCACACGTTCACATAATTTTATACGACCATCTGTGAGAATACGTTGAGAAATCGTCGTAAGGATAAAAGACAAAAATGATTCAATGGACAAATGAATGGATAATAAATCGACCTAACCTTGAGGTAACAATGAAACAAATCTTCAATACAACTTTTCGATGTTGAGATCGAACAAAATTAACATCGCGTCGTCACATTTTTTTGTTTCAAGTATAGAAAGCAGTAATGAATAATTTATGAAATTTCACAATAATTCTATTTTCCTGTTCAGCAAATTGTTGTTTATTTTTAGATTTTATAATTTCTCGATTTCGCGACATTTTATTTCTCAGAATAGTTTGTTCTTCGTATACAATTTCGTCTATATCGCGAGAATCTCATTAATTTATCTCTTTTTCAATTCCCAGTCAAGCTCTCCACAATGTCAAAGAACTATTCGCATGTGACGAGGGTGGATGCGATACCGACGTGGTTGGAAGTCTACCGAGGATTAGGATATTCGTCGCCGTTTTCGGACTCTGGGAATGAGCAGGCCACGCACTTAGCCAACAAAGTGTCTACTTGGTGCGGAGACATAACTCGTCTAGAAATCGACGCGATTGTCAACTCAACGAATCCGTCGCTGCTGGGTAGTAGACATAGAGACAACAATGTATTCCCCCACGGTACGGAGACTGAAGTAGACTACGAGACGAGGGATTAGAACGCTGATCTACTCTTTTCCGTCTTAGATCGAATTTAGAATCCTTTATAATCGATAAACTGCAGATTGAACGCTTGATGATCTGAATATTAAGGACAGGCCTCCGGAATCTGATCTTAGATACAATGAAAACATAATTAGTTGAAAATATGATTAATTTCTTCAAAGTTTCACGGGTTAAAATTTTATCACAGTAAAAAGCAATCAAGGGATACATTTCTGTGGAAATGGTTACTCGCTCATAGCCAAAGTAATTTTGTTAACACCGAAAACGCGGATCTGGTATATTCTATGTCCACGAATATTCTCTGCGATTTCGAGGATGAGAAAGATTATTTAAAAAGAAGATTTTACGGGTTCCTTTTTATCATAAAACTACAGATTTTGCAGCTACTATAAATTTAGTACAGATTTTTAAGCAAACAAACTCACAGTGAAATGCATCGTAATGATACCGAAGTAGCAGAACAAGAATGCACCAGAATCCAGAAGAATTCAATTTCAACTAGAAAAACTTTGATTTCAAGGACAATGATCAAAATATTTCTAGCCTATGGTTAATATCTTGTCAAATAACTTTTATAGTCTATACACGATGAATGAATGCGTTATTTTTTACCAGAGTCAAGATTTGACTAATATGAATTTACCATTTTCAAGTCGACACAGCAATTCACAGAGCCGCCGGACCCAAACTGCAAAAGGAAAGCTCGACTCTGGCACCTTGCAAAGTCGGAGAGGCTAAAATAACGAATGGCTTTCTTCTTCCAGCTAAATGTTCGTGTTCTTTGAAGCTTAGGATCAGAAATTCAAAATACGACTTGGAGCTGTGATCTCAAATTTTTTTTTTTTCCAATCCAGACGTTATCCATACAGTCGGACCTCACGGAGAAAGACCAAGAAAGCTGAAACAGTGTTACGAGCAGAGTTTGGCCCTTGCAAGTGAGAAGGGACTCCGAAGTATCGCGTTTCCGTGTATATCAACAGGCGTTCATAGATATCCTCGAAGAGCCGCCGCCAAAGTTGCCTTGTCAACGGTGAAAAAGTTCTTGGAAAAGAACGGCAATGATGTAAGAATTGTTTGAGGAAGCAGCAAAGGAGTTCTTGGTCTGATTTTCACATAAAAATTAATCATGAAGATTTTGTTGAAGAATCTTTGAGCATGGTCAAGATCTCAGAGTCTGGAGATCGAAGAATTCCAATTTTGAACTTTTTGTTTTGAATTTTTTCAAGAACCTAAGTGTACATGGGGGATTCCACGTCAAATCGAACGTTCGAATCAAAAGTTTCACGTCTTTCTTTAATATTTCTGAAAATAAATTTTGCAATTTTTTGTGCCTCGCGAAACTGCAGTTTTGGTGAAAAAGCTTCGAAAATCTTCAGTAACAAAAAAGTGCCCTCGTCGAAGTGGCTGAAATTTTTACACAGCATGTCTTTTTGAATGCCAAACGTGGTCTGAAAATTTCATAGTGGGCCGAGCAGTGGTTCAGAAGATACATCAACAAATATTCGCACAGTGGCGGCGATTATGAGGTCGCAAAAAAGTTTTTTCGGCCACAGTTCAAAATTCAAGGTCAATCGCGAGTACGCAAACAGGAATAATAAATGTTGATCTTGAATTTCGAATCGTGGCCAAAGAAACTGTTTTGCGACCTCATAATCGCCGAATTCTTGCCACTTCTTCTGAACCACTGCTCGGCCCACTATGAAATTTTCAGACAACCTTCGGCATCGAAAAAGACACGCTGTGTATAAATTTCAGCCAATTTAATCAAGGCATTTTTGAATTAAGAATGATTTACACTCATTTTGTATTAAAGCTACACTTTGAACGGGGTATTAAAAATCTGATGAAAATACTCTCGAAAAGTTCACAAGAAAACCTGAAATTTTCGTATTGGAACTTTTTTCATACGTCGTTCACGTTTTGAGGTATGCAGGAGCGAAAAATAGAAAAAAATGAAAATCAATTCGATTTTTCGTGATGGAATGATGAGTCGAAAAAATCTGAAAAAAAAATCACAGTTCAACCTTTCAACATTTAGTTTGACTGCAAAAGGGCAACCAGATCAAAAGGAGTCAGGGAAAAAATCTAGTTCTTTCGTTCGATTTGGTGTGGAATGCCCATATTTCCAAACGAGGGGTCAATCACTCGTCGATTTGATGTACACTAGATTACAAGATTTCAAGGATTACAAAATATTTCTGAGATTATAAAAGATTACAAAGTTTACAAGAGATTACACAAGATTCTCGAAGGGGTGTACACCAGATTACACGAGTGATTAACCCCTCGTTTCCAAAAGTTTTGGAATCTTAGATATGCCAAGAGCTGATGGAGAATTTTAGTTCCGGAGTTGGGAAAAGTGGGGCCTGTTATATGAAATATTATTTTGCAATTTTCAAGCCTGCTCCATTTTTTCCCATCGTCCTCTGTTCTTTTGAGTGTGCTCAAAGGACCCAGATTTTGATGCGAATCCTGATTCTTTTTACTTCCAGATCGATCGTGTCGTATTTTGTCTGTTCGAGGACTACGATAAAGGTATCTACAGTGAATTATTGCACAGGTATTTCAGTCTGGAATAGAATTCTCTGTATCATGTGGTTACTTCCTCGAACGGATGATTCGCTGATCAGCTTTAGCCAGTTTCACTCTACCTGTCTCAAAATTTTGAAAATCCATTCTATTTTTTAAGGTTTAATTTTAGTATTTACTATAAGTCATGATCAAAGTAGAATCAAATACAGTGTGACCAGTATTATGTAAACAAAATAATGTTAAAACGATGAAAGTTGATCCTTTTCGGTCAGGTTGAAAGCCTCGAGTAATCAAAGTTATTCAAATATCGAATAATTTGATCCGAAAATAGTTTCATTCGTTTATTCATAATGTTCCTTTATATATATACATAGGTTTACTGTATCTGTTAAGATAACATTCTACTGTAAGAAATTATTATTGTTTTAAGTCTTAACGTACTCGCTGAAGCAAAGTTGATTAAACGAGCTTGAAAATTCGATCTCGGAAACTTATTTTCTGAACTGTGATTTTATGACAGATCGGATTCTAAAATAATCGAAACTCGTCAACGTCTAAGTTCAATTCAAATCTATCGACGTGAAAGCAGAAATGGATCCCGAAATCGTTAAAATAGTTATTTTCTCACACCCGGTCGCAAAATGCCACTTTTCATACCTCTTGAGCGGGCGGAAAACAGATCTTTTCGCCCTAGGGCGCAAAATCCTGTTTTCCGCCCGCTCACTCGGTCTGAAAAGAGGCATTTTTGCAGACCAGGTGTTGAGAAAAAAATCGTGTGCAACATGGGCGCAAGGCTATTTTGGCGAGTGTGATTGCAGTACACTCGCCTTCGGCTCGTACTGCAAATTTCACACTCGAAAAATAGTGTTTTGCGCCCTTGATACACAATGTACTATTGTGTGTCAAGGGCGCAAAAGGCTATTTTACGAGTGTGCAATTTGCGGCACAAGCCAAAGGCGAGTTGCTGTAAAAGCAGACTCGTCATAATAGCCTTGCGCCCATGATACACACGATGTTTTTCTCATCACCTGGTCTGCAGAAATGCCTCTTTTCAGACCGAGTGAGCGGGCGGAAAACAGGATTTTGCGCCCTAGGGCGAAAAGATCTGTTTTCCGCCCGCTCAAGAGGTATGAAAAGTGGCCTTTTGCGACCGGGTGTGAGAAAATAAGTGTGCATCACAACGAAATATTCAAATTCCCCGCGTTCTAAAATGACGAAGAGACTATTTGAATCCTACATCAACAGATGACGTTGCATTCGAACAAGTGGCGTTGAGTTCCTCTGAAAACCGCCAGATGCAGTTACTGTGACTGAAATTTAAAATAATAATAAGTCGAAGCTCGAATACTTCGAGGGTCGCATCGATACCGTAGAGTGGCGCCACAGGTTCTGAGAGTCTCCGCATCGTCTCGCCTCGTCTCGTCCGGCCCGGACGTAGTGAACCGGATTGTGCGGGTATCGCCCGTCGTATTCCCCCCGTACGCGTACAGTCCGCTAGGTTTTGTATCTCGCCGAGTCGCCCCGAGTCTATCGCCTCGCCGCGATCCGCGGCCATGTTGAAAAAGGTTCTGTGAAGTGTTGTAATGGTCGTGCTTCACAGTGTGGTTATCGTGTCCCGTGTACAAGTTATCGGGGTGTTATACCCACCCTTTACATCCCAGTGGTTAGTAATTTATCGATAAAGTGGTAAAAACCGCCTAATTATCGCAGCTTTAACCAACAAATAATAATAAAATAAACCCTCGAGATATATTCACGTTCCGGGTTTTCTCTCCTCCTACTACTACTCAGCTACAACCTCTTTCTCTCTCACTCTCTTTTATACAATTATTATACGAAATAACAATTTAGCAGTATCATATAAACAATACCGTGTAACGGTTTGATTTTTTGCCTTTTTTTTCTATTTCAAACTCAAGCATTTCTAGATTTTATTATTATATTCACACAGTACATCACATACATCAGGGTTTAGTTTTAGACACAGCTTATTACATACTTTCTTACAGTATCTCTGATTTTTTTTTGTCTTCTCATTTCATCTGTGCGTCGATGTTTTATGTGCTCATATTGTGTCTATCTGTGTCTGTGCCTGTGTTTTTTTTTTTTTGTACAACTGTTGTTTTAATTCGTTAATTTTTGTTGATGTTTTCGTTTTTTGATTCTCAAGCAACGAATATTCGTTGATACGTTATCAAGGATACAAAAGAAACGAAGAAATGAGAATATGAGTGACATATCGATTTTTTTTTCTTATTTATATCGCTCGATTTCATTTGTTGAGCATCGATGTGGAGTTTGAGTGAAAAAAAAAACAATTAAAGGAGGATAATCGTGTTTTAAAAAAGAGAAAAATAAAACGGAAGCGGAAGTAGGATTAAATAGTAAGGAATACGAGGAAGAAGGTCGTAGTGAACCGTTTTATTTCATTTCGACAATTTCAGTCACCGTTATTTCGACCAGACTGAATTGAGATCAAATAAATGTTTGAAAACTTTTTTTACTGCTTGTTCGATTCTAGCTTTATTCTTATTTTAAACGTATTGGAAGCACATAACGAGGTTGCAGTAAGAAGGTATTTCGGTTGAAAAAGAGCTCCGTTTTTCCGTTTTTAACTACATAATCTAATCCCGGCTGAAATAGACACAGAGATGTAGAGAGCACGCACGTACGGATAACAGAATTATTTCGTCCTCTTACGTCTTTCGTTCAGGGTATTTGCTCTGCAGTATATGTAGTGAACTTGAAATTGTTCAATTTGTTTCTCTGATTCGACTCCCTGCTGGCTAATATAATTTTTTGAGTTTCTAGTTATTTGGAGTTTGTCAGATCGCTGACTGACCGACTAGTAGACGAATTTACGAAAAATATGAAGCACATAGTTACGGAGACGGTGAACTAAACTCAACTAAACTAAACTAAGACCCACCCACACCCGACCCTCGACTCTCAAGAAGTCGGAAGGAGACGTTGAAGAACAAGAAGAAAATAATGAACCTCTCGTAGCAACGACGATTTGATCATTAAATGGTCGTAGAATTAAAGTTTAAACAAACAAGAAGCAGATACATTGATGATGTTGATGATATTACGAGTAGAGAACGAAAAAATTGAAACTAGAGACGAAAATCGCATAACAATATACAGGGTGAATTCCTAACGATGGAACAGTCTGAAGTTGGCTAGAATCGAAAAAAGAGCTTCGGGACGGTTGCATTGGTTCAGAATTGTCTAGGAGCTTGTTTCTCGATTCTAGCCAACTTCAGACTGTTCCATCGTTAGGGATTCAACCTGTATACAAGAAGGGGTCATGTGATGAATCGATTGGGCAGAGCAACGTTTCATCGAAACCGTCGATTAACCGAATATATGAATGAATATGAAGAGACCACACTGAAAATTCTGGATCACAGATCGTTCAAGGCATTAGGTACTTAGACGACCCTAGAGACGACCTTAGAGGGGGGAAAACGTCGAGTCAGAAGTTTTACCCTAAAAATCGTCCTCGAACTGTAATTGTCATCGGACAATGTCCAAATTTTGTTGGTATCGTCATCAATACGAAAATATCGGTTTTGGAATAGGAGAAAAACAATTCGTTTTCATTTCTGATGGTATCATGACTTCATTTCTAAAAATGTACAATATCAAAACCGTAAAACACCGAATTCGAATGGACTCGATATTTTTTTTATTACGAGAATGAAAATTGATTGAGGGGACTGGGGACACAGCGTGATTCAACAAATTCTACATACTCCAAAAATCATTAATATCTTATCCAAAGTTCATGACAGATAAAAAAAATTGACTTTTTTTAAAATCCTACTTGTCGATTATGTCTCTTGACCTCTTATTTTCTTCTGAGAGCAATTCCTCATCATGTGAATGAGGGAAACTGAGGAAAAAGAATCCTGTGATAAGTTATGATCAGCTATCGGAATTTAGCGACAATCTAGTCACTCTTTTGCTGATAACTTGGTCCGAAAATTTTTTTCGTCTAATTTCGCTTATTCACATGATAAAGGATTGCCCTCCGAAGAAAATGAGACGTCGAGGGACATGATCGGATCAAACTTGTGCCTGAAACCGAGGGGGTAACCACTTCAAAATGTGGTGTCCCAAGCATTTCACATTTCACAACCATTTCATAGGCATTTCATGAGTATTTCATGGGTATTTCATGGGTATTTTATGGCATTCCATAAGTATTTCATGAGATGACTGTCCCAACTATTTCACGAGTGGATACCCCCTCGCCTGAAACCTTACGACACGTGCTTTTTGAAAAAGTCAATTCTCCGATGTGTGAATGAACTTTGGATAAGACATACACGATTTTTGGGGTATGGAGAATTTGTTGAATCACGCTTTACTGGTCCCCTTTTCTCAAGATCTCCATGACCTATCCCAATGCTTTCTAGCAAGTGTGGTATGCTTATGATACCAGCATAATTTGTATATTCTCTGACTACAGAATTACAGTTCAAGCGCAATTTTTGGGGTAAACTTTTGCGCCAATGACTTTCTTCCTACTCTTTCGCAATACTCAGTACATGGAAAGGACGTCTATGAGTGATATCTTGAATAATCTATGGCCCAGAATTTTGAGTGTGACCTCTTCTCAACAATTGGCATTGCGATCAGTAGGGTGTAACCCGGCTATCCTTTAGCGTTATGTTAGGTTGGGTTGGGTTGGGTTTGAGGGATATGGCGGATACTGTTTTTGGTTGACGACCAGACCTTGATTAAACCCTAAGCGAATGTAACTAAACTCTAAATTGAAACCGAACCCAATTTAACGTGTGGTGCGTTTTATTGGGAAATTACATTATAAGAGCGCCATCAGGCGCCACCTTTGATTCAGCACTCACACAGTTTGTTCGGCGTGACGTCATACTGCCGCTACGCAAACTAACCCTAACCTAATTTTTTTATCCTACATGCACGATATTGATGATATTACAGTTATTACTAACACGCATCGTATTATAGCATCCACCGATCATTTTTTCTGTTATGGTGTATCGTTATGCATTTTCTTGTCCTTCATTTTTTCTGTATCTCTTATATTGTTCGTCTTCTTCTTATTCTTGTTCTCCGTCTAAACCCGTAAACCGTCCGCATACGTAATGAGATTGAATGAGAATTATCAGTGATTATATTATTCTTTTTCCATTCTAGATATATCGTGAAAAAAAAGCAAAACGTAAGGGACAAATGAAACGATCTGAAAAAAATAAACGTATTAATTTAATATAAATACAAGTAAATGATAGAGAGATCGAAACAATCTTGTTCTTCGGTATAGAACCTCCTTTGGATACAATAAAACTACAGAATACATCTGTTATTTATTATTTTTGTTTTCTCTATTGTGTTTGGGGATAATAAAATAATGCCTAGTGATGATGATAATAATAATTATAATGATAATTTTTGTCGTGTGATAATAATAACACCGAAAAACGAAGGATACTTTTATTATAACCGCAATAACAAAAATAATAATGAAAGTTCAACGAGTTGGATTATAAACGTGGAACTGAAGGCAAGTATTATCGTTACCTTAATTTCATTATACTCAATTTTATACATGATATGATTGGAAATTCTCTTAGGATAAGATTGATTGATAATATAGATAACAACAAATTTCATGTAAAAAATCTATTGAACATTTTATATCTCTAGAAGGCAAAATCTAATTGAAGCGGCAGGATACGTTGTAGTCCTCTAGAAGAAGACAGCTCGTGCAGAACCATTCCGCAAAGGAACGCATATCATAAGCATTATTTTCCCGTGTATCAAACTATGGAACGGAGAGTATCACTTGTGAAAAGCGAATAAAACAGGGAAAAGGGTTTTCGAAATTTGTGCCGATCAGAATGGTGATAGGCAGGATCATTGGTTCTAAATTGAGTAGGTACATATAGTGGACAAACCCTCTGGCTCAACCCAGTCTCGAAATATTATCAAAGAATCAAATTTTCGAAAAGCACAGAACGAATCACAACCTTATTCTGCACGAGCTGTTTTCTAATGGACTAAAACGCATCCTGAAATTATAGCCGAAATCGAAGGGTGGTCGAGACGACGTGATATACAATGTCGCATTATTATATATAAAAATCTTCGCCTTGTTGTTACATGTAATAAAACTGTTACTCCTTGATGAAAAACGAATGGTTGTGTTCAGTTATTAAAAAAATTTCGATTTTCTTCTTTTCATTGGTTAATTCCTCGCGTGTGTCTGATTGCGATCGTTCAGACACAAAAGTCAGACGGATAAACATACATGCAGACGGAATGTAGAGTCCCGTAATGTTGAATGGTTGAGAGGAGCTGACTGCCACCAGTCCACCACTCTAACTCCGGTGCATCGTGAGAGCTTTCTAGGTTACTGTCGGTCGAACATCCAGAATCTTACAAGGAATCGCGTAAAAGCCCGCTGAGCAAGTTCGTAAGATGTTTGTTAAATCTGCTCTTTGTAAGCCTGCCACTCTGCGGTTAGTCCACTTGGATTTCTTACCCGCTGAACAACAATCTTACTTCTCGTGGTAAACGCCGCTACTCTTCACATTTGTTTCATTTCTTTCCTATTCCCTTTTGTGTATTCATAATTTACACCACAGCTTACATAATGTTGGATGATGCTCGCGAAAATTTAGAGGGTTCTGTGTCGCTAATAATATTTCGAAAACTGAGCCAAGCACCAGACCGAAAATCTTCGGAGACACTACTTGCTAACATTAGAGTGACTGGCTTCAATCGGGAGGAATTTGAGCGCCTTTGAATTCCAGTATCTATGCATATTGATTCAAGTTTGACCAAATGCCCGCTTTGTGGTATCGTTATTCATCGCTTACGATGAATGAATCAATCAACATAGCAATGGTAATTTAAGAAGAAAAAACGTAAATTTCGGTGGATCGAGTAGGTTGACCATGAGTCTGAGTGAACAGTGAGGTTGGAATACATGTGATCATATTTTTGCTGCCGATGATGAGTCAGAGAGTAGTCAGAGTCAGTCAGTCTCTGATTCAAGCGGCTTTCTCCAACCTTGTTCAAGGCGATGTCGTTTTACTTTATATCCACCTATACCTACCACAACCATCACGACCGCCATTTACAAAAGCTAGTTTTCAGCTCGATCTCTAACAACTTCTGCTGTACATTTTTTCGTCAATTAAAGGTGAATGATACCGTACTCTGCTATGAATTGGAAAATCATGTGGTGTCCAGAATATCTTTATCGGAAGAAATTTTCCTTCGGTAAATATATTTTTGGTTTAGGAAAACGAAGAGCGGATCTTATATCGATAAAATATTACCCGAAAGACAACTCTGATTCAAGCACTCAAGACGTGAAAGATTTTTTTGAATTCAGCACATGATATAACAGTTTCTTTTATTGTTTTTTTGTTCAACCAACGGTATATTTTGATTCGTAATTGTTAATTCGTGTTTCCGCAATTTTTTTTTTCTTTCTTTCACGGCCAATATGTAATTCTTTCAATACTTTAACATAGTATAGAATCCTAGTTTCTGATCCTGGGAAAAATATTTTCGAATGGAATTTACCTAAGAACGTAGTTTATGAATTAATTCGCGAAAGCAAAAAAAAAAAAACTGTTCAACGACGATATCAGAGTATAAACGCGAGAGAGGAAAAAGACCTTTGATTGTTTATTGCTCTTCAGCATCTTCTACAACAGAAAGAGAGGAATTAATTAATTGACATAATTGTGGCAAAAGTTTGTTTCGGATGAGATTTACGTGCCTAAATTCCGTTCGACTCGATTTAATTGTAATTCGTTTTCGTTGGAATCCAAATCCAAATCAAGTTGATCGTGCGATAAACAGATTTAATTATTCGATCTGCGATTTTAGTTGATTGAACTAGAGAATCCGAATCCGCAACAATATCAATTTGACTGAACGATATTATGAAGAGTGGATGAATACGTTTTTCGTACTCCGAAAATCGGCGGCTCAACGAGAAAAGAGAATTCGTAACTATAATGATCTTGCATTTGTCATTAGAAGAGATTTAAAATAAGTCAATTTTCTAGAATCTCATGTTTAATTCATATTGAAAAGCATTAATAATAACGGAATCAATTCATCGTTTGAAAAAAAATGAATTCTGTCCTATTATATTATATAAAATCCAGACGCGATATGCGCTAATTCGATATTGGAAAAATGCAGGCGCGTTCCAATAAAATTCAATAAAAAATATACCTACCCTGTGTTATGTACCAATTTTTTCTTCATTCTTCTATCGAAATCGAGCCTCTCCAAATTGAATTGAATTGAACGACGAAAGGACCATAATTTTCTTTGCTTTTTCTCTTTCTTCTTGCTTCATCGTCCACATCTCACGAGTATAGTAAAAGTTATATTTTAAGCTCGTAGTGTACTTTCTGATAAGACTGAGTTGTAAGATTTAAAAAAAAACAATAATAATTAAAATGGATTCGTAACAGAATAAAGTCTGAATCGATTCAGATTTTATTTGCAAGATCCTTTACTAAAAAGTAGATGGGTTTTATCGATATTTTCGATACGGGCTGCCAACTTCATGTAAGATGAGATGCCAACTTCATGTAAGACGAGGTTCGGCCGACTTCGTGTAAGATAAGATAAGAGCGGTTATCGAGTGTGCACAAATTGCCGCGGTTTGATTCCAATTTCAAGTAAGACATGTAATCGAGCGTACACAAATTGCCGCGGTTATCGGGAGTTGCTTTGTGCTAATTTATTTTCAGTTACGTTAATTCAAACGAATATTGAAAGTTAAAAAGTAATACATAACGAGTCGAAATAACAAAATAAGGACGAACGAATATTGAAAGTCAATAAGTAATACACAAAGAGTAGAAATAACAAAATAAGGACAGTATAAATTAGACGAAAAGCATGAATCCGGAGCTCACGGAATATATTTCACGAAGAGAAAATGAAAATCAATTTCTTATCAAGAAAATAATAAGAGGGTCAATTAATCAAGGAAATAAGATCTCTTCCGACTTTAGTAGGGGAAGGCAATGCACAGCTAATGCTGCTACAGCTCTGGTAATGTCTACTGTAACAAATCCGTTACATTGGACAAGTCAAAGTATTGACAACCTCCTTAAAATTGGAGATAAACTGTATATTAGTAGTAGGCTCGCACGTGATAATGAAGTTCATCCGAATACAATAAATCCAGAATATCTGGCTGCATCTGATTTACAACCTAAAAGTATTGTGATCAATTCAATGAGTCATACGTTAGAATTCGGAGACATAATATTTGGCCATCGGTTTGACGATAACAGTGAGATTGGTATGCCTAATTTGAAAAACGCGTTAGTTTATCTGTTCACAAATTTTATGTGTGGTATACTAACGATTAACGGAATATCAGTAGCAATTGGGAAACTTGATAACCAATTTTGGATGTTTGATTCACATTCGAGGGATAATTTCGCGAAACCGTGTTCTGATGGAAAAGCTTGCTCAGTATTGGTAGATTCAATGCAATCATTATACTCAGTATTGAATAACGGTATTTCTGGAAGTAATCAACGTTTTTGTGAGCAATATGATTTAACGCCAATCAGGGTTACTACAAATATTGATCAAAGTAATGATATGCAATTATTTGAAAGAGGGAGATCGCTTGGATTGATCACACACTCAGATTTCGAGAAAATCGGGTCAATAAATACTGATGGAACAAATCCGTATAGGAATGATGAAAGCCAGCGAACAGTACAGGAAAAATCTTACTTGCTCGAACCAGAAAAAAAGAGAGTTAGTCGACAACAATACAATCTTAAACATTATCAAAAAATGAGAACAAGATCCGTTATAGAAAAGAATAGAGTGATCAATACATTACAAAACACGGTTGACATTTCAAATTTGAATAATGAAAGCGTTGTTGAAAGCCAAGAGACAACACAGGAGAAATACAGCTTACTGAAACGAGAAACCAAAAGGGTATATAAACGACAATCCAATCTTAAATATAATAAAAAAATGAAAACAACATCCATTACAGAAAAGAATGGAGTGATCAATACATCACAAAACAGGGTTGATATTTCAAATGTGAATAATGAAAGCCAAGGGACAATCAAGGAAAAATATCACTTGCTGGAACAAAAAAACAGAAAAGTAACTCAACAACAATCCAATCTTCAATATTATAAAAAAATGAAAACGAGATCCGTTACAGAAAAGAATGAAGTGATCAATACATCACAAAACAGGGTTGAGATCGCGATTGATAATCTTAAAGATACGACAAATCGACGGCCGCTATTAATATTGTCTTATGTTTTCGTTTCCTTTTGGAAAAGACCTATCTGAAAATGGCTCGGGGTAAAAGACTTATCTCCTATGCTTATACACAGGACTTAAGTCTTTTACCCCGAGCCATTTTCAGATAGGTCTTTTCCAAATGGAAACGAAAACATAAGACAATATTAATAGCGGCCGTCGAAATGGTACAATCGCAAAAAGTACCGAGAATCCATAAAAAAGAGACAAGTTAGATAACATTAAGCCAATTTTCGATTCAAATTGCAAGAAATTAGATATACTACGTAATGAATCTGTAATTAATTTGGATTATACGTATCAAATCATAAAGAAAACGAAAACGAATTATGATAATAATGGTCAACATTACACAGGGCCAATGGATGTTTTGTGCACTAAATGTGGTGCTAAGCATTTTAAAGGGGAAAAAGTGTCTAACAAACTATCATTTGGAGACTGTTGTGCTCATGGAGAAGTATATTTAGACAATTTGCCAAACCCTCCTCGTGAATTGAAGAAATTGTTTGATAATACACATCCGAAGTTTCTTTAAACGTATTAGATACTATATAATAACTCTTTATCTTTCGCGTCTTTTAATGCTAATTAACTTATTGAACTTACAGAAACAAAGACCTGGTCCGTATTGTTTCAAAATTCAAGGAAAAATATATTATCAAATAAATACAGCATTATATCCTGGTAATAACGAAAGCCCAAGGTACGGTCAGCTTTTCATTATAGATGCACAAGAAGCCCTAAATCATCGTTTGCAGAATAATTCTGAACTTGACATGGAAACTATGCAATTACTTGACAGATTAATCCGTGATAATAATATATTCGCACAATCCTATGGAATGATGAGAGAAGAAATACAAAATCAACAACTCATTAATTCAGTGGACGAAAATTTACCAGAAATTACATTTATGTTTCACATTGAAACCAGGACAAGATCACAATCGTTAGAATTCTCAAAGATGTGACGAAGTTGCGGCTATTTTCTCTACTACAGCTAATGGAGATGTTCCAGAATCTTACGTTACTATTCGAAATAAAAATACTAAGATGTTACAATCCGTGAGTTCTGTAGATCCAAACGTGGAGCCTTGGAATTATCCATTATTCCACCCATACGGAACAAGAGGTTGGCATCATAATTTACTTCGTATCAATCGGAATGTGACTAAAAATAAACGTGTAAACAGATCTGCATATATTAAATACAGATTATAGCTATTCGTGAAAATGAATTCAATATATTTTTATCAGGTCGCCGATTATTCCAACAGTGGATTGTAGACACTTATGTAAAAGTAGAACAAGATCGATTAAGATTTTGTATTGATAACCAAAAAACATTGCGTTCAGAAACATATCAAGGACTGAGGGACTATTTAGAAAGCGTTGCACACGATTCACACGCCAAAGTAGGAAAAATAACAGTTCTTCCCTCAACTTTTGTTGGGTCACCACGGAATATGATGCAGCATTATCAAGATTCGATGGCTATTGTTCGCAAATATGGAAAGCCAGATCTTTTTATTACCATGACGTGTAATCCGAAATGGCGTGAATTGAACGAAAATTTATTACCAGGACAGCAGCAAGCTGATAGACCGGATTTGTGTGCACGAGTTTTTCATCTAAAAAAAGAATATTTAATAGATTTGATTGTCCGACAGAAAATCTTCGGAGAAGTTTTAGCGTACGTATATGTAATTGAATTTCAAAAACGCGGTTTGCCTCACATTCATTTATTAGTAACTCTTAAACATAACTGCAAAATTACAACATCTGAAATCGTTAATCGCTATATATCAGCAGAAATACCAGATCCACAAGAAAATAAAACTCTGCATGATATAGTTATGAAAAATATGATTCACGGACCGTGTGGTGATTGGTGTATAATAAATGGCAAATGTTCAAAACATTATCCTAAAGAATTTGTAGATCATACAATACTTGACATAGATGGATATCCCACCTACCGCCGCACAAACTCTGATAAATCTTATGAGCGACCTGGTGGTTTTAAAGTTGATAATCGCAATGTTGTACCGTATTCGCCCGAATTAAGTACAATATTTAATTGTCATACAAACGTCGAAGTAGTTTCAAGTATAAAGACTGTAAAATATTTATTCAAATACTGTTATAAAGGACACGATGCTGCGAGCATAAATATTGGAGATAATTCCGCTTAGAATGAAAGCATGATCAATCATAATGAAATTAAAGCCTACGTCGAAGCACGATATGTAGGGCCGGTAGAAGCATGTTGGAGAATTTTAAGTAAACGTCTTCAAGATAAAAGTCATACAATCATACGATTACTGGTACATTTACCAAATGAACAAAATATCATTATTTCAGACGGTGGTGATCAAACTGAAATGATATCTGCATTAGAAAAAGTAAATATGCTAATAGACTATTTTTCATTGAATACACGCGATAAGTTAGCCGAAAATTATTATTATACAGAAATCCCATTACATTACGTTTTTAAGAAATACCAAGTCAACAATAAAACCGTTCAGCGCTGGGAACGTCGAAAATCAAACTTTAAATGTATTGGACGTATGTATTCTGTGAGTCCATCACAAGTAGAACTTTTTCATTTAAGATTATTATAACTATCAGTTAAAAATGTAAAAAGCTTTAGCAATTTAAGAACTGTAAATGGGGTTCTGTGTCAAACATATCAATCAGCATGTTTAGAATTGGGCTTGATCGAAGACGGAGCATAGAAAATGAAAAAACAATCAACAATCAAAAGAGCGCGCGAAGCGCGCAAAGCCTCTAGTCTGAGAACAAAAATAGATTTCATCGACACCGCACCAAACAGTGACAATAATTAAATGAACGACAATTCTTGTACAAATATCATTGGCTTGAGGGATTTTTCTCATTCTTCAATTTCGAATGTTTTGTACTATATTTGGTTTAAATAATAACATCTGTTTTCTCCAAAAATTTGTGTCTTCAGGCGTAGCAGACGAGGGGAGGGAGTCTTGTAAGGGTGTTGCGGAAAGGTTTTATCCGTAATTATTAGAAACCGAAGGGTCTGAGGCGTTGAAAAACGCGGACTCGCGAAGATGTCCGCTAGCATGCGGAGCACCCTGCAAACTGTTCCCGAGTCGGTGCCCGCCGACCACGTCACCAACTCCAAGGTAAGTCGCAAGATATAAAATGCATATATTTACCATTCATGACATGGTCATTTCTCAGGGATAAAGAATTCGAATGAATTCAAAGAGATGATGATATGTATCAAGAATAGGCTCCACAAAATATTATGGAAGATCATCGACGTACTAATAAAAATTGTAATCTTGATCACTTGAAATATGGAACAATAAACAGAGTCGTTCAATTTCCTTCAATTTTATTGTAATTACAATCATTCAAATGTTATTCAGTTTACTTAGAATTGAAATTCGAGTTACATTGTCCCAGAGAATTGACGATTTTAACAATAATTCACGTGATAATGTTTCCATGTGAATGCATATAGGTATTCAGGGTATCATGTACTCATTACATGTATTTCAGCATAAATGTCTACATGTCTAGGTGTAGGTATCATGTAAAACTTTTAATGGAGGTATATATTATTATGTTACGCTTTAAACGTAAATCAGATGTGCGCCTACTACGTATTTATTCATTTACACAACAAACAGATTATACTATAGGTATGTGGACAACAGTGTCGCATTGTTTTAACTGAAATATATCGTTGGCAAAACACAGAATAGTGCAAATCTATATAATATGTTTTGTCCATCGCTATTGTCGGGAAAAAAGGTATAAATGCTTCAAAAGTCATGAAAAATCAGTTACTCAATGACGATTTCCACCGGACTTCTTATCACTTTGTTTGAAAAGTTGAATAAGAGTCCAAGAAAATGTCCTTGCAGCAAGTTCTTAGGTCATAGTAGTAAATATATTACTCAACAAAATTAGCGGGTCACCGTAAATATGGCTAAAGAATGACCTTGCTAAAAGTGATCCGCTAATTTTGTTGAATAGTATAAATTGCAATAAAATTCCATGCGCAGTGAACCTCTTGCAGTCTTCTCGCTGTGAAAGGTTCCTCGTGCGTGACAACTCCCATCGCAGAAGATTGTGACCATTCTTTGAAAACGTAGGTATACTGCTGTGATTTAAAAAATTGCTGTGATGATTATCATGGCCTGTAAAATGTTATTTTCTTTTTTTTAAGAATCCTTCGATGCATATTCTTTCGTTTATGTATAATGGCCTCTGCTTACAAATATATGTGTAAATCAGTGTGACGTACGTGTGACGTCTGCCGAACGAAAGAAAATAAAAAGAAAGAAAGACAGATCTTGTTTCGACACGTTATCAATTAGGTTTATCACAGATAACTGGGTGAATGCAAACGTTAAATGTAATCTCGCGTTGTTTGCTCGTCTTGAAAAAGTGTACCGTTTTCTCGACCTAGGCCGACTGCAGTATAGTTACAATCTTCAAGTCCGCAGTCGTGTAAACTTGACCTCGTTTGACCCTTGGACGATTTTTTTACGGATAGGTGTATGTACTTGTTCACAGATTGATTGGTGAAGGTGAAACCAATGTCTCATATTCGATATTTGTACATATTTATTTTTCAATTTTCATACCGATGTAGATGAGTAAATTCATCATTAGTGTTGAATTTATATCCTGCGTCTTTTCTCAGAGAACTAAATCAATTCGTTCGATAATCAAGGTGCTTATGAACACATGTTGAACGGGATGATGAGGTTTGAAGGATTTAATTTATCAACCTCTTCAGACGATAACACGTGACAATGACACAAAAACAGAAGAAAAAGTAATATACACTGAAAAAACAAATGTTGACTCGCGAAATTGGTTTCTTGAATACTATTAAGTAAATATTTTATTACGATCAAGTAATATTTACTAGAAAATATTTTGTGAATAGTGAATAAAAAACAAATTTGAACCGCACTTGATCAAATCGACACTCGTGATTACTGTCAACTGTGTATTTCGTCATTCAATCGATATAAATAGTCTCGTCTCCAGTTTCCAGCCTCGTGGTCTCGGGCGGTACGAGGCTGCAATTGGCACGTACATACATACATCAAATTTATCCACGATGTATATACCATACCTCACTCTGCAATACATTAGTCTGCAATCGTAATTCATAATCTCTATAATATCACCGAGAACTGACAATGAGAAGAAGAGAAGAGTGGGTATAGAAGTATGGTTCTCGTTCGACGTCGCCTTCGGCTGCGGCTCGAACGCCTTGATGTCCGTCATCGTCGCATCCATCCCCCCGAGTTCGCCGAGTTGGTACATGCCAATCCCAATCAATTGACTAGATGACCGCGGAATTGTGAGGCTAGGCTCGCGGGACGGTGATGTGTTTGCGCGTAACAACCAAAGTGATACGTTTCTTTGAAACGAACCACGTGTATACCTCGTGACTAGATATCTTACTTCCCTCCCAGTGCGCCTCAGTCTGCACTATACAATTCTCTCCATCTTGGTTCAATTCGGAAATTTCGTATACCGTCGATGGTTGATCATGCGTGAACGTGCACGTGCACACAAAACACGAAGTAAAGACACAACAGCAAAATCATTAATATCATGAAGTTTAAAGTATCATTACACATCAAGAAAGTGGATTTCTTAAAAAACACTCATCGTAAGGTTTCAGACACACGATTGATTTGATTATGTCTCTCGACGTCTCATTTTCTTCGGAGAGCAATTCTTCATCATGTGAATGAAGGAATCTGAGGAAAAAAAATCCCGTGATAAGTTATGGATAGTCTTCGAAATTTAGCGACAATCTAGTCACTCTTTTGCTGATAACTTGGTCTAAAAAAGTTTTTTTTCAATTTCCCTCATTCACACGATAGAGGATTGCTTTCCAGAGAAAATGAGACGTCGAGAGACGTAATCGGATCAACCGTATGCCTGAAACCTTACGACAGGTGACTTTTGAAAAAGTCAATTTTTCGATGTGTAATGAACTTTGGATAAGATATTAATGATTTTTGGGGTGTGTAGAATTTGTTGAATCACGCTGTACTGGTCCTCTTAATGCAGCATAGAAATTTGTTGTTGTAAGTAAAACAAACCAACACGTAGTTTTCACTTCGAACGACACTGATATAATCTCGAAGAATTTCAAAGTTACATCGTTAAGCGATTATTATATTGATAAAAGTTCGCAATATCAATACGTGAATATATTTTGTCTTTGGTCTGAACCTATGCACGTTTAATTTAGGGAGGGTGTGTGATCTGTGACAAATTGTTGATTATCAGCAACTCCGGTTTCTGAAATGGCAATCTTTCTCTATGTTCTGTCACCTTATTCCAAGGTAAACGATATTCGTCAGTTCCTCATGCTGATCTAATCGTACATTCTTGTTCATACATCGAGAAATATTATTTCTTAAACCTCATGCCTAACATCGCACGGATAATTGAGGTTCTACTGTAGATATGCAGGATCTGAGTCGCTGCTGGTTTGATGCATATTAGGGCTGTTTGATTAATCGATTAATCGCACAGCCCTAAATTGCATATACAGTCGCTATAGTCTCCCCTTCCTCGTTTTCTCGTCTTATCTTCTTTCTCGTCACTTTTCGGTTTTTCTTTTTCATTTTCAAGTAAATCTCATTTATATGTACGTATACATTTATATGACAGAGAAAGAGAAAGAGACAGACAATCCGTGGCGTGGACCATGAGCAACGGACGGGAACCATACAAGGTAACGGTTCAAACCGTAAACCGTAGGCAATCTATTGTCCGCAAGAGAGAGAGAGAGAGAGGGGGAGACAGAGAGAGACAGAGCTTCAGGTATGTACATGAAGTTTGAAATACTCAGTGGAAAGTACATACCATAGAACCAAACGTCTCGCGAAATCCAAGGACGCGATTCTTCGATTCTTATTACACATATATATATATACAATTCATTTATTAATACAATTATCCATGTCTCATATTGATTTTTATGGCCCCATTATTCAATACGTATATTTCCGATACAGTGAATAGAAATAATTTGGTTGCATACGGTTTTTTTTTTTTTTTAATTTATTTTTTGAACTGAACAAATATTGTCGTCTACACAACAGATTGGTTAATACTACTGCAAATGTTATTGCGTCACCCTCGTTAGAAGATCTATCTATATCTATATTTGTGGTAAGACTAAAATTGAAATAATTTTACGTCTGCGATATGCTCAATTGCTTTTATTCGTTATTATTTGTTGGTATTGTTTTTTTTTTCCTGACAAATGATAGATGTAATGTGACCTTATTATTTCAAGTAACTGTACTGTATGCACGTCCTATAAAAATGAGACGGGAATCGTGATATAAGAAAATTTAGGATCAGTGATAATTCTAATTAAATTATTTTAATGGCTCCGACTCGGCATTATGCATATATACAGATTTTAGCAAGTTTTTTTTATTCATTTTTTTTTAACTTAAATAAAATAGAAACAAAACAAAAATGATATAAAAAAAAAAAACAATTGAATCCGGTAAACGAACATTTCTATAACAAATGCGGCTTTCTTTGACGAATAACACTCCGCAGCTCACATTGCTTGTAATTTTATTACATTTCATTTATTTATTCATTCAATTACTTGTTTTCATTATGCTTATCGGAGAGTGTCGCAAAAACAAAAAAATCAACAGAATATAAGATAAGACTGAAAATGAACTTTTACAACAATTTATTGATTTCCTTTATTTCCTCTGACTCGATTTTTTAGCATTTCTTTTATTTTTCATGAATCATTTCGATTCTCTCTATCTTCTTGTTCTTCAGCCGAATAATAGTTTTACCTTTCGTATCAAGAGACTCGGTAGAGTCTCGAGCCAAGTACATTTAAAAAAAATTTTTTACGCGCGAGAGACTCAACGGCTCTATATACCCGAGCGAACTCTGTTTCGGCCGAACGGCAAATTTTATAAGTCGTGTTTATTCCGTCTTCGTGACAAATATCGCTTTTCGCATGGAAGGTTTCAAATCAGGAGTCGAAAATCTCTCATTTAAGCCCAATTTGAGCGTAATCAGTTAACTGAGAGCTTAGATATGATTAATTATAGATTTCTGATAGCCCGTTTTAGCCCGATTCATCGCCAATTTCATTTCCTCCTCCGAACGAGATTTGCAAATTCTGAATATATAATACTATAGAAAGTCGTTCGAAGTCACTCGAGTAATAGGGAAGTTACATGGTACCGGAATACCACAGAATTTCCGATCTATCTAGCATAAATCATACGAACAGACGAAACCACATTGTCTATGGCCGTCAGGTTAGCCGTCATTGGCCGTCGTTCCACGTCGGCTGCTAGAGGCTTACAAGTTAGCCGTAGTTCTATGTCAGCTGCTAGATCGAATGAGGTTAGGTTAAGAAAAAGTCTTCGTTTATAAATATTCCCGCTTGACGTATGACGAAGTAACGATATTTATAATCGAAATAAGACAAAAAAACAATGATGAATGTATTATGATTCTCTACTGCGGTCGATTGGTGGTTTCTAAAAGAATGTGAAAAAGTCCATCGGAATTTGGTATTCTAGAAATGTATCTCATCGTATCAACGGTGTTTGAGCTGGCTTTCCGTTCAAAGCCGCCCTCTGATTGGTACATGCAAACAGACGAAACAACATTGTCTATGGCCGTAAAGTTACCGACCGTGTTGTCGTTCCATGTCGGCTGCTAGTGCGGCTACTAGATTAAGTGAGGACGTGAGGTTAGGTTCTGCCAGGATGACGGAGCCGTCAACAAGAGTTTCTATTATGATTTATGAATTCGCGTGTATTAATAAATTATTGTTACCGCTGGACATATGATAATGTGACGTTATTTACGACTTATTTATGATGGGATAAGAAACAATGAAATTTATGATTCTCCACTGAATCGAATATATGATTTCTACGAGAATGAGATAAGTCATTGAAATTTGGGAATACATAACCTATGGGATTGATCGTGCTACATCGTAATTCACTTCGTAATTGAATTGAAATAATACTCTAAGATGTTGAACGTTCGCATCGTGCTTCGTCTTGTGTAAAAATATTAATTCGGGGGCGATTTATTGATATTCGACGAGTCCTAAGGAATAACCGGAATAACAGACGTATATCTCGGCGGACAGTCTAGAGCAGACGTAACTCGGAATACGCTTCGAGGCGATTATAGAGCTCCGTACACATTTCCTACCCGGTTTCAGGAGTTACGTTTTGGTTCTAAACTGCCCACCGAACACGTCTGTTTCCGCAGAAGTTATTGATATGAGCAATCATTCAATTTTTTTGGTTATATTTTCCCACGCCTAGTTCTAGCTCCACAGAGAAAACGTGTACGCTGCAGTATGCTCCGGAGGTTTTCTTCGATGACTTAGCTTTAAATTTTCACGTTGCGGAACAGCTCTTGGAGCACTCGAGTAACAAGACGTCAAATCATCGGATTCTGACGATAAGAATACCTTGATGGACCGGAGCGAACGGACGAATCTTACCATGCAATCTAATAACAGAAGTACTATCTCGGAAGACTTTATTGAGTGTTTATCGACAGTTATTAATTGATTTTGATATATTTCCATACTGTTATTATTTTTGTAGGAAATCATAAAAACGTTATACTGGAGCATGGCAGGATACGGATTTCCACTTATGCTGAAGTTCATTGTCGGACAATTTGGAAAGTATTCATCCGGCCAACGTATTCCCTTGAGGGGAGACTTCGCTGAAATTTTGTGAATTGCTATCAGATGTCAAATAAAAATTTTTTTCCAACAGTTCCTGAGTAATGGTAGTATAGACTGTGAAAAAAAATGTTCAGCCTTCTCCGATGAAGGTGTAAGCGCAAGAAACCTCGCGCAGAAGATTTTGCCCACCGCTGCCAAAATTCCTTGCTTCTACACTTTCACTGCAGGAGGGTTACAGTTTGTTTCCGCACCCTGCATACCGTATACAAAAGTACTGGACGGACTTTTTATATATACGTATATATTCAAAATTCAAATTCGCAAATTTAAAAATAATGACATGACAGCGGCAACTAGTTATAACCCTGCGTGCAAGTAACTCCACCAATGCCGGTCCCAAGTCCGGATGAGAAAAAAGGAGGGTTGCACGCAGGGTTACACGTTGGGAATATTCACCAATTTGTTAACTTCATTATATATCGGCTGCTTCATATGACAGCCAGTCGACAAACAATAACGTTTCATTCGAAGACTCTGATAATTGCATATTAGCGTTCCATATTCGTCTAATAGACTCTCAGAGTTTTATTGGATCTGTTTTCCATAGCGAAATACCTTCGTTCTATCTGAATAACAATCTTCACCTATACTTATTCGTTGGAGGACAATATCTTCTATGTCTTCTATGAATTATAGAAATCCGACCAAGCGAGCGTAGCGAGCGAGCACAAATATCAGATGGTTCAACGTAATTTTACAAAAAGGAGTGATATCCCCCAAAAAAGCACCTCTGGTGCAAAAACCTTCGCCAAGTACATTAAAATCTTCCTCCAAAAAATAGTCTTCCACAAAAAGTCTTCCTCCAAAAATTCGACTACCACAAAAAGTCTTCCTTCACAAACATCTCTAAAAAACGATTGAAATCAGATGTAACTGCCAAGTACAACAGAAAACGAATGAAATCCTACTACATGGCGTTGTGCTCGTTCGCTCGCTGCGCTCGCTCACTCGATTGGTTTTTTAAATAATTTTTGACGTCATAAAAATTAGGAGCAAAAAGTGACCAACCGATAAAATTGTAGAAAAAAAAATACGAACACATACATTTGTGAACAAAAATTGTAGAACAAAGTTTTGAAAATAAAAATTTGAAAAGAAAAATTTTAAACAAAATTTTGGGAGTGGTACTTGGCGGGCTTTTATAGCAATGTATTAGACTGGCACGTAAACATGTAACCTAATTTCACTTGCCCACACCTGGCCCGCAAAGTACCACGGACAAAATTTTGTTTAAAATTTTTCTTTTCAAATTTTTCTTTTCAAAACTTTGTTCTACAATTTTTTTTCACAAATGTATGTGTTCGTATTTTTTTCTACAATTTTATCGGTTGGTCACTTTTTGCTCCTAATTTTTATGACGTCAAAATTATTTAAAAACCAATCGAGTGAGCGAGCGCAGCGAGCGAACGAGCACAACGCCATGTAGTAGGATTTCATTCGTTTTCTGTTGTATTATATTATATCCCTCAGTATTGTTTTTTTTGTTCTTTTTATATTATTATTTTATTGTAGCCAGCATACTGCGATGGGAAGGTTACATGTAGGTACGTGTAGTTTTCTGTCAGCTCGACTCGGTTCATTATATGCCACCAGTCGATTCGAACGTTGCGTTACAGATAGCGCCACGGTCTTTTTTATGTTCGGGAATAATAATAATAATAATCTTTATACACATAGGTATACAAAACTTAGGCTCAAGTATTAAGTCTCACAGCAGATAGTTTATACAGTCTACAACCACTTTTCTGCTAGTTATGTAATTTAATAGTACAGAAATTTGTTTTCTCTTGCCAAAATTGAGCTAATTTTTTTTTTTTTTTTTGCTTTTGAAACATTTCATCTTCATGAAACAACATTTATACTATACTATATACTATATCGTCTTCGAACTCATTTTTAGGATTGTGTAATTTGTAAAATTTCATTCATCAATTTGAATTAATATATCTGTATGTATCTAATTAACGAATGAAAGTTTGGTTTTGGTTTAAGACCGTTTACTAATAAGAGTGACACAATAATTAATATTCTGTCGTGTTGCACAGTCATACATATGGTAAGAAGAAAAGTGTTAGTAGAGTAGGTAGAGTTATTGGTTTAAGTGTTCTATACATAAGATACATAAGACGTGTATACATACTATTTTGGGACCGTTATCGGTTCTCAAGAGCAAACATATCTATGAAATATATACTACGTACGTTGACTATATAGCTGTACTTTTGGTAAATAAAGAAAGGAGAAGAAGCAGATAAACGGATAAGGACGTTACATTATACTTTATTATATTTATACCGAGAGATCACAAGAATTGTCGCTGAAAATTATTCATTTTCAGACAAAAGTTTTACACACTTAAAATACCCATAATTTGTGTTGTACACATTTTCTCGACATTTTGATGTAGAGCCTGGAAAAATGAGTTTTCAAAATGTTCGTGAAGATTGGAGATTTGTTCCATGTAGAACAAATTTTGAAGAGACAGATAGAGAGAAAAAAAAAGTTTAAACAAAATCTATTGAGTGAAATGAAACGAGTAATTTATGTTATGTAAATTTTTTTTTCGCCAGTATCAAGGTTAATCTTGAAAATTATTTTTAATGAAAATAAATGGAATCTGGAGCAGTAGCACAAACTTTTTCATTTCCAGCCTTCGAGATTTATTCACTTATTTGTATATAGTATAGATATCTCGCAAGTTATGAGTGCTAGAAAAAAAAATGCTAGATAAAAGTTGTAGAGCATAAATAGAAAAACAATTTATGTCCAGTACGTTTTTTTTTTTTTTTTGAAACCAATCGTTTCAAATCGTGTAAAACGTTGTATTTCATATTCCAGTTTCATTCCTGTTTTATGTTGAAAAATAAATAGCAATCGTTATCTACAGTCGCGTGATTTTCCACGAAATGATCATCGGCTGGTGTTACATGTACATCGTAGACAGTCACTCACAACACAGCTTCAGTTAGCGAATGAACGCAGTTTTTAATGTCAGCTGTTTACACGCAGAAATGTAACGTACAACAGCAAGGTTACACAGCGGGGAACTCGTAGCTACTTTTAAGCCAAGAGAAGCATAGAATTTTACACTCTGATTACGTAATTTTTAATTGGTTTATTTAGCGTTATTATTACTATTCGTAATTTGTATTATTTTTACAATTTTCAATAGTCGCAGAAGAATCGACTTTTGTTATTAAAAAAAAATTCGACCCGTTGCCTCGACCGTGGTACTTGATAATAAAATACCTGACACAAAAATTCTTCCTCTTATCTACCCCTACAACTTTTGTATAAACTCTTTTGCGTCGGATTTATTATAGTTCGATGCATATATTGTCATCGAGCGTCTGGCTTCTGGATAATGAATATTTGAGCTCGTTGATTAGAATGAATAATTGCAACTGAACTATCAATCTCAGGGAAAATGTTGATAGGACGTGAATTGTTCGTCCCAACGTCCTCTTTAAATTTTGTTTCAACATTTTTTCCGTATTCTTCACGGTTTACGAAATAAAGGCTTCGCTGAGTGTGTGGCTACAGAAATTCTAATTTACAGATATATATCTTTGCTGGTTGGAAAATTGAATAACCTTCGTAGTGCACGCGCAGCTCTAGACTATAGACTGTTATATCGTATCTGTTGAATACCTTAGTATATAAAACCGCGTGAAACCAGCACCGCGAGTATATTTATGTAAGAAATGATCAACTCCAAGAGCGAACTTTTTTTTTTCATTTTTGTATTTCAAATTTATCCTAATCTGATCACCTACACTATTGTCATTAATTAGAAAATTGTAGATTCATGGAATGAGTAAGTGATCAATTACTTTGTTTGTTTGGCTTTGAATATTCTCTGCATCAATGATATTTTATGAATTCAACAAACGAACGACATTTCTCAAATTTCACCTTGCAGTCAGTCCGTAAAAGGCGGTCTTGGTCACGGTTCAACGAACAAGTGTCTCCTTGAAATATAATTTTCTTCATCTCACAGCATACATATCTGCAAACACACCTACCTCCACATAGATAAGAGATATTCATAGTAATCTCTGAATCCCATTTGCAAATTTGAGTTTGCGGTGATGTCTATAAACATGAAGAACAGAAGGAAACAAAAATTAATCGATCATTTATCGACCTAAATACCTAATCTATATTTTCCTAAACAGTGTAATTTTGCGCATGAAATATTAATAAAATAGTAATCGAGATGCTCGGTTGTTCCTGGAATGAAATATAGGCGGGCCAATAACCTTGATAAGTTATCAAACAATACATGAAATATTGACAATTAGTTGCGTGGAGTAACAGAAAGAAAACTATGCTATTCAAGGAAGGATTTGACTCAACCCGACCCCAACTAACTCGAAACCGAAGTTAAACTCAAGTTTACACGCACCTGCGCGCGACTTGCGTCAGTACTTCCGGTGGATATATTTGATAATTGATTCCTTGAAGTTTGTGCAGTTGATATATGCGTATGATACGAATACGAAGCCTAAACTTGCGGGCTAAACTACATACTTACAATTAGTATCACTACGATAATTAGGTAATTTTTCACGGATATACGGATCACTGCCATTAGGTTGAGCATGCATGAGGATGCGAAATTCGTCATAACTCGTTTTCAATAAATCAAATGGTGCAAGAGAATGAAAAAAAAAACACTATAAAAAACTGAATCATTAGATTATCGAAAACTTTGTTTGGCTGAAAAAGAAAAGAATTTAAGCGTCAGTTTGACTTTTCGAAATTTCATGAGGCACCCGAAAGATGAAAAAAAGTAGACTCGTGAGTGCCTGTATCACTTTCCACGTGCACTTGAGTCATTGCACTGCATATTATTTTCACTCAATTTCTGGTGAAGGAAAAAACAAAAGAGAATATCGTGAATTTTCAAATTTGTATCCAAAAACACAGATCGAGCTATGAATTTTTTTAAATATGTATCAGATTTGTGGCAAATCAATTAGCTGTTATTTCGAAAATTGGGTGTTTCGTCAAAAGATCGTCTGTCGTCTCATCTTTTCAGGGATATTTTGTAAACCCAGCGGCGAACAGATATTTTTCAACTTTCAAAAAGCCAAATTGAAGATTCGTCATTCTGCTTTCCAATAGAAAAAAAGTTTCGAAAATCGGCCAGATTTTATTCCGATTTTGAAATGTCACGGATATCTCACTCTATATTGCATCCATATTCTAATCTACTTACGTGGATGAGAATTTGTAAATAAACATACGCAAACACACACACGTGGACAATTCTACGTACAAGTAACTGTGGTATGCGGCACGCGGCAACGCGGTTATAAGGATGGAACAATAAATTACCTGTAGAATACATGTGGATAACGTTTACAGTACGTTCATATATTCACACATACCTCGCCTTACCCACCTAGGATGTTTGCTTGTGTCTCTTCCGTATCCCGTACATAGGGTTGCATGTACCTACCTACATACCTAAACTTATGTATGTACACAGTTATTCAGTCTCTCTCTATCTCTTTCGCTGTCACTCTACTTTTCCAACTCTTAACGATTCCCTCTACTCCACTCATTAGGACTTATCTTCACTGACTGATCTCGCAATTTGGGTTTCGTTTAGTTCTACCTGAAAATTGTTAAAATTTTTATCAGATTCGCCACAGAGTGAGACAGAAAGAGACAGAGCATTTAATTTATCGTCTGTAGTCAGAGAGCTTGTGTCATACATCCATACAGACGAAACCGTGGTGAATCGTAAAACGTGGATGAAATCTGAACGCTTAGGTATTTTATTATCTCTTGTGTGAAAAATTGTAAAAAAAATGATAACTCGTTGCTCTTGAAAAAAGTTTTATCAAAAATATCGCGGCTTTCGAGCGTTTTAATATCGTTGACTGTTAACACACTACAAGCCGGTGCTAGCTAGCTAGGCTCACTAGCGCGAGCGCAAGACCAAAGACAAGGCGAGGCGAGGAAGGGATCCGACTGACTGGGGAGGTGCGGTAGCGCGTTAGCACACCGTTCACAGTCGTCGAAGTTATACAGTATAGCGAGGAGAGTCACGATCAGTCAGAGTCAGAATTGGTCAGAGTCAGAACATACCATCATCACATAGACATGGGACACGGAGACACGGCCAGAGAGGAGTCAGAGTCAAAGTCATATTACGCATCATGGAAGCCAGTGTAGTCGGTCAGTCTGGATGAGACCATCGCGCGACCAAGATCAATTCAGAACACTAAAAAAACGAAATCAAATCTACTATAAACTGTATAAACTGTATAAACTGTATAAACTGTATAAACGCCCTTGTCGGGCTTACATCGTCGGAACTACTGAAAATTCGGAGGTAAAGTGTGTTAAGGTTTGTGGAACATGGTGTTAAAAACTGATTTACGCATATTGTGGATACTGTAAAATTATTTCATAAATGTATCCGAAAAGTGTTCAGATTCTGTGATCTAAGAACTCTGAGACCCCGTGGGCTACCGTTTTTTTTTGTTCCACAAAATTATAACAGTAAATTTTCATTGCTGTTTATAACGAGCGTAGCAAAAATTCGTCTCTATAATATCTGTGTGATCGATCGTCGATTTAATCAGTGGTGGTATCGCGAAGCTGGATACGAACGTACATTCTACATTCGTTTTACAAATCGATCGAATAATCTTATGATCGAAAACGTGAACGTGAATATCACGAGGATACAGTATTATTGAACAAGTGTGTTTCGATCGTGGTGAACTTGATAGAAGTTTACTTTGGCAACTTGAAGTATAAGAAACAGTATAAGTCTCCGCTCGAAGAAACAAATGAATGAAGACAACAGAAGTTTGATAAATAAATGAACGACAGTCAGCGACTTCGGTTCAGTGTTATGAATAGTTGGTTGATAGCAGTGCGTTTCATACGGGGTGCGCTGCATACGTTACAAGTAACACAAGACTCAAGACTCTAGATCTGGGACACTGGTAGGGAGAATAGACGCTAATTCATTTAACTCTTAACAACGTTAGCAGTACTCGAGAGTGGTGAAAAATAGTAGAGAATGGAGAGTCAGAAGTAAAGTATAGTTTCACATTTGTTGAACAGATGAAAGACGAGGGGAAAAAAAGCAACAATTTGAACGATCTATAAATAACAGGGGAAATAAACTATTCGCGCTACTTTTAGTTGCCGCTAAAAATTGTTTTCTTTAAAAAATAATAGCGTACGCGGTTCTTGACTATCTTGTTACTTATCTCGAAGAAAATAAACAGAATCGAGTGATCTTCCATTCTGCAGCTTTTCTTGGTATCTTCTAATTCTTATTCACGTCATAGACTCTGTGTATTTGTTTTATTTAGCCCGTGTATAAAGGAAGTATGCGATAGTGTTTGTAAAACTTTTATGAGAACAACAACACATCTGTTGCTACTACTGTAACTTATGTGACATATAGTGATATTTTTTTGTTTTGCAATTCTACTACGTCTTCTATCCCTCAACTCGGTTATTTATGCGTCCCCTAGTGTTATTCCACTTCTCTGTTTATGATAACAGAAACTATATTCAAAAATTAGTACAATAAATATCGCAATCCAGCAACAAACAAACGAAGAAGACGAGACAATAGAATAAATTTGTTTGATTTTGATTTCGGAAAGTTTCCACTCATAGTCAAGGGGTTGTGACGACAGAGAAAGATAAGTCAGTCAGAGGGAGGATATTGGTCCGTTTAACGGTATTTTTCCACTAGTCACCCGCATCGTTGCACAGTATACAAAAGGTTTTATCTACTTTTGAACTTGTTACTTCGAACATTGAACGAGTCAGTTGTGTGAGTTGTTGAAGTTAGCCTTAGATTGCAGATATCGAAAGTAACTTGGGGATAAGAAAGATTGCAAACCGAACAGTGATCAGCAATATCAAAAACCAAGAACAACCCAAGGGAACAAAGACAATACCAAAAGTAACAGCAAAGAGAACAAATCTTCAAAAACATTATTCAACGTGATGGAAACTGCGGTTCGAAATTCTGTGGTGCTTCCGGCATCACAAGGAAACGTTGTTATTCAGCAGCAACATCAGCAGCAGAATAACTATAATGGAGTAGTACTTCGTGATAAAAAACGTGTGACAATGGAAAACGATCGCAGTAGTGTCGGCGGTGGGGGTGGAGGCGGGGGTGGAGGAACTCACATCGCAGCCACTGTCAAAAATACAGTTAGACGATTGCTGAGACGTACCAAAAGCCATCGCGATCCACCGTCGACGACGGTCGTTAACGGTTTACCGATTATTAATAAGAGTAAAAATTCACCGTTGTTATTACGCGGTAAACAAGACAAAGATAAAGACGTGAAGAGGCAATTGAAGGAAAACGGTAATAATTCAACACCGCCACCTCCTTCGTCGCATCATTCTAACCGACCAACTAGATCTGCTTCTTCGGCTGCAGCTTCGGCTTCAGCTAGTAAACGATATTCCAGAGCGAGAATTCGCGTTCAGGTAAGAAGTTTTTAATTGATACGCAAAACCACAAACATGATTCCACCGAGCATTCGTTCATTTATTGTAAAATGACGAATGTATTCGAATTGTTATTTAAGATAGTCTCGCATACAGTTGTACTCAATTCTGTACAAGTTCATCATCACTTGGTATGATACAAGTGATACCTTGAAACATGAAATTTGCAAAAATATTTTCAAGACGGTAGAGAGTTTTTGGAATTCCACCGCCTCTACGGATAGACAGAGGTATATAGTCATGCTTCGCATTATTATTCGATCAACAATTACGTTATTTTTTACTATACGATATGCGTCGACGCAACGTGTGATCACGAAGGATTATATCACCTTCTGACATTCTACTCATTGTCATTAAACGAATTATTAACACTACGAGCGTCCCTGTATTGAGTGTCGGCTCCTATCTACATATACCCTCTCTAGAATTTATAAATTCTTGTTTATTGTTCATATTAGTTGGTTAGTTGGTATTTGTTTGACTCTGATCGTCAATTGCGAACAGCTGCGCCACTCGCTCACTTACTTACTCATTCACTAGACAGTTAACAGCTTGTTATATTTGGTATTAAGTTCGTTTGTCTCTACTCTTTGATAAATTGAATAAATCTGGTTTATTAATCACTATTAAACGTATCGCGTATTGTTCACTGCGTGTTGCGGTCATGAATAAACAGAAAGCAACGCATTCATGTTATGAAATGTATATTCAAACGCGTAAAAACTCTAGTGCTGGGTCAATTGAAAATATTTAAAGCAAAAAAAGGAAACTAATTAAACTTCGAAAAATGAATATTAACGCTAATTATGAATAATTCACTCATGTATTTAATTTCTATTCGCTTTTACTCATTCGTTCACCGATTGTTATCGTTGTTCGGTCGGGGGAAACTCTTGTTTGAATGATTTCTAGCAAATTTTAGAATTCAAGCGAAAATTACTATCGACTGGTTTACTGACAGTATCTGTATGGATGGAAACATTATATCCCTCGATCGTGGGAGCCACAGACGAGGGGAAACCAGTTATACCAGTATTTTATACATATTTATGTACATTGTATAATTTACATACTTACGTATATGCCTAGACGTATGCTTACTATTTATGCCAATTTCAATTCATGTCTCTAATCTGAAGTAGACGATTGAAGGAATCAGGTCAAATATTTCGAAGATTTTGTATCGTCGACTTCGAAAACGGTCGAATACATAATTGCCTTTAACTACCGCTAGAGTACCTCAAACGAGAAAGTACATGGGACATGAAAGACGGTCCTATTTCCGTTCTACAACTTTTGTTCGAAACATTTTTTGATCTTACTATATACAGGTCGAAATTTGTAAACGATTGTTAATCTTCATTACTTGTATCCAAGATACTACAGTGAAATTAAATCGCGTGTCGTACCTTTCAGGATTATATTCATGTACAACTTTTGTCTGATGATGAAAAAATGTTCAATTCGATTTATGTAGGTATCATGTACGTTGTCCGTATACTATCGTGAATATGATTTCTTCTTCTTCTTTCATTATTTTTCGTTAAATAAACACAGTCTAATCATATTTGATACGTATATTATATACAATTAGCCGCGTATTTTCTATATTTATAAGAATTATATCTATATACATATACAACATTTATAAATAATATTATTATGTGCGTGATTATACCGTGTATGGTGTGTTTTTTTTTCCTCATTCTTATCAAGTTATCTATTAAGCAAACGAGCAGCTGAACTGCGCAATGTTTCGCGATATACGCATATGTAGTAGGTACCTAAGTACAGTATTAGTTTCACAATTATGCATGATACCACCGATCCCTCTAACGCCAACTCCAGCGTGTCTCTCATCCACTGATGCAATACTATACATTATACATTCTATACATATATCAAGGTCAATTATTAAAGTCATCGACTGGTCATCTCAATCTTCATTCAATCACGCCATTATGCCCCTCTATATATTATACACTAACGTCCATCACATAAAGGTCATTGTCAAACAAAACAAACAAACAAACAATTACAAAACGAAGAATGTCAGCAAAAACTCTTGCAATGATATCATGACCCTTTTATGAACAATTTGAATTATTTATATGTATATCTCAGGAAGTAAGGGGGAAGGAGACCGATCCCCATGCTACAAAACCTGCGATGATATTCACGGCTCTTTAGTAGTACAATATTCTACCAGTCGTGGTGCTGGTGATGCACGCCGGGTCCCACGGACCTACCGGGTCCTCGACCCGTCACGTGATCTTGGTATACGACCAATCAACACGTAAACAAACCCCCACTATGGCACCAACTGACCCGGCGTGCATCACCAGCACTGCGAGTGGCAGAATACCGTACTACTAAACAGCCGAAAATATTAACGCAGGTTTTGGCGAGCGACCAGCATGGGGAACGGTCTCCTTCCCTCTTACTTCCTGGTATATGTATATCACATTAGAGGAGATGGTATTAGAAAAAAAAAGAGAGAAAAACCAAGTTCAATCGATTAGTTGATATTTGAATAATGATAACTTGACATTTTGTGGTTGTCGTCGTTGTATTCGTAATTCATACGTTAATTCGTTGGTAGGTACAATAAATGTAGTGTCAATTGAAAAAGACCTGTTATAGGCCAGACAATTTATTTAAATATGTGCGATAGATAGGTATATTGTATATACCCTGGTAGTTGGTGCATATGTAAAAATTCGTAATTCGTAACTACTACACCACCTTGTAATGTAACGTATCTCTGACTCCTCGTCGTTTTCTTCTTTTTCTTCCTGGATCGTCATCGTCCTTCTTGCAGTAACTGATATCCGAGCTGATATTCATCTTAAAACCATTCTCTTCGACAAGAATCTTTCATCAAAAGTCCCTACTAACAAAATTCGTCCTTCGAAAATATCTTCCTATCAAAGGATCGAAATCAGATATACTATAGACGAAGTACAACATTTGTCAAGGGCGCAAAATCTTTGTAATTTCACATCGTGATCGATGGTTGATTATTTAAACAATTGATATACTAAAGCTTTGCCATCAGTCTAAAAAGCTAGCTACCTGAAAAATTGTTTTTTCCATAAAACTGACTCAATCGCCGTACGATAAAGCCGAATATGTGGAGAAAAATTTCATTTTCATTTCACTTTTTGGCTAATGATTCTCACATCACATCATAACCGTGTCATAATATCACGTAGCGACAGTGAGCCGATCAATAAAATGTTTTCATTTAGCGACAAACCGTCATCTCCAGCAGCCGAGACGCTGCAGTTAACAGCTCTATTAGTGAGAAAAGTAAACGAAATTACAACAAACAATCAGAACCGACATGGCCGTCAAAGACGGTATTGTACGTTACTAGACTGGCGGACTCCCTTAGTTCGATTGCCCACGTCACTTGCCAATAAAAGCTAAAAGATAATACATGTTAAAACGAGTCATTAAATTCCGAACATGTTGCCGATCGAAAGAAAAGGAGACTTGACATTATCGCCATGAAAACCCGTAGAGCTCCATTTCGGGTAGTTCGCGGCGTTTTAAAATAGTACATTGTGCGCCATGGAGGCAAACTAGGTCTTTTAACGCCGAGCGTGAGTGCGTGTCAGCCAAAGCAGATTATCACAAATCCGTGAGGCGTAAGAGACCGTTGCCTCCAGGATGCACAAGATACTATTATATAACAAGGGTATGTTTAGCGTTTTTCCGATTGAGGTTGGGTTGAAACGTCCATAATCTAAGATTTGCTAATAAATGCACCTGCGCGGAGTACTAGTGAAGGTACTTTTAATGCCTAGGACTTGCAAGTAACTTCATTTACACTCTGCACATGCACACTCGCAGACTCGCCCGGCCGTCGGTAAAACGGCTGCTTTAGGTACCAAACACAGGCTAAAAAAGGGGGGGGGGGGAAACATACTAGCATTGCATAATAGTACATTGACGACGTAAACGTCAGAAAAGTGCCAGAATATACACGCTCCGCCCGGCGAAACAAGAAACTTTTTCATGCATGCGTGATAAAAACTCTTTTTTTCTTTTGATGTACATGGCTCGAGACTGTACAGAGTGTCTTTATGAGCAGTGGCATACGTGGTGTAGATACTCTGCAGTGAGTCACTCATTTAAAAATACTATTTATTAAATTTTAATCACGTGGCTATTATTAGATGTTATATGTATGAATACCTACCCCGAAAAAGCGGGATACTGAGCATTGATGTTGATGTTGGTGTTAATATTAACACTGAGATAGTGAATATGAAAGTCTTGTAGAAGTCATAATTTTTCCCTGTCATTCGGGATTCTGATGAAATATAAAAACTTGATGACGCTCGAAGAGTGTCTGACAAGTGAACTTTAGAATCCGTATTCCAAATTGTGAATTACCTTGCGTTTGATGGCGGACATTGGTAGTCTATCAAAAAATCATCGAACGTAGTAATTTTTATTGCTTGTTTGTTCCATTATCCAATCCCAAAAGCATTATTGACGTAACAAAAATTTTGCAACAGATGTGTATCGTTTCGTTCTATGCATTCAGCAAACTACCAAATGTGATTTGTGATTTTTTTTCTTAAAAAAACTATAACGGCTATCGAAGATTTTTTCCTTTTACTAGGGTTCTTTTGTAGTATGGCCCCTCTAGTTTTCTTTGAAACAAAATTACAAAAATTCGGTAGTTTATCCGAATCTCTAGACCACCATGACCCCTTCATGATGCGAAATACGAATAATGCAGGTTAGGTATCGCTAATCAACCTTGACGATTTTGTAGTTATTGATCAGAATCTTGATTTTAGAGGAAGTGATTTTAATGTCACTCTCATACAACAGTCAGGATGCATTCAGTCATTCAGTTAGTCCGTCAGTCAGGGAACAAGCACTATGTGAATTAATCAAATCGCGCATGCGCATACAAATGGGCACGGACACTACCTATTACATGGAATCCCCCCCCTCCACCATTAACTACGTACATACTAACTTTTCAGTCGAGTCTCTCTTCATTCGATTCAATCATTCCAGAAATCGAATCTACGAAATCAAAAATACACCATTTCAGCTAGGTTGACTGTTCTTTCTTTTCTCCATTATCCTACTATCCCTTATAATTCAGTCTATCGATTCAATACAGCAGAATTCGATTCGATTCAAAATCAATCGAACTAATGAAATGAAAGAGGCGATTTTTCGATTTTCTATTAAGGGGAATCGCAAGCTGATTTACACTTGGAATTTTCAAAACCTATTTTCTCAGCCAAAACACATTCGATTGATGTGAAATTGATATCAGTGACGTAGAAAAACTCAATGAAGGGCATGACGCTCGTGGATTTTCGAAAGTCGAAAGACATAATTAGAATTTTGTGTAACATTATTGTTCTGTAACCTAAGGAGGTGCTGCCCCTCGTGGAGAGAGGCAGCACTTCCTTGGATTACAGAACAATATTGTTAAAAAACTGTTATTACGTCTCGATTTTCGAAAATCCACGAGCGTCATGCCCTTCATTGAGTTTTTCTACGTCACTGATATCAATTTTACATCAATCGAATGTGCTTTGGCATGCCCAAATAGGTTTTGAAAATTCCAAGTGTAAATCAGCTTGCGTTTCCCCTTAACCTTACTTCTGTTTATTTCCTGCTATTTTCTCACCTTGTTTTATTGTTGAAACAATTAGTTTGAAAAATGCTTCAACAGGCCAGTTCAAAAATAAAATTCAATAATCGTTGATACGTCTACAGATTTGATCATCACAACACAGAGACAAAAAAGAACCAAATGCAATTATACGTTCATTCAAAGAAAAAAAAAGACTCATTGTCAGCAGTCTGCGATAATACGGTCTATGAATTATATAAACAATGTCGTAATTGATGAGCGAAAGAAAAAATAAGGTAATTATTGATTACACTTTTGTTTTTCGCAAATAACGTATCGTTACACGTGTTACACTCATCAATAGGTCTAATCAAGCGATTTTGATTGTGAATAGTTGTCTGACGACTTTATCATTCAACCGCCCACCTAAACAAGCGTCAGATTCAATGTCCCCGCTCTTCAGGCTCGCAATATCTTGTACAGATTTTACATGATGCGGAACTCGCTGTTTTAGACTGTAGAATTTCTGTAGTCTACATAAGCAAATAAATTCGTACGTCGTTAGAGTCGTATGATCAAGTCTTAACGTCTGATTGTACAGAAGGGATCTAGCGTTATCTTGTCGGCACGGATGATGTATCCTTGATCATTTCACGTGTGTACCTGCTCGGTTACACTTGCTGGCTTTATCTTCAGTAGAAAACAACGTTACACACATTACCGTCTCTGTCTGTAATGTCGACCTGCGGTTGACTTGGTCGAACGAGAGTCTCAACTTATTTGTGGAGGAGGCTTGAACGGAATTTACCAACAGATTCCCTCTGAAGCCTTCACCAAATGACGTCAACGATGTGTATAAACTGGCTTGGATACGATTATCATTATTACAGTGATTATGACGATCGTCGTTATGTTTTTTTTCCCTCTTCTACTTGCGGAGAGAGCCGTCATTTCACTTTATCACTTTCTTACATAATAGCGATACACGGTTAATTTTGAAAAAAAAAATATCATTTTCACCCGACTACGATAAAATGACCGTATTTCGCCCCTGAAACGCGGGTCGAAAGTCGTCAATTTTGGACCAGAGGGAAGAAAAGTAGATTGCCGGGCAAAAAAGTAAATTGCCGGGCAAAAAAGTAAATTACCGGGCAAAAAAGTAAATTGCCGGGCAAAAAAGTGGACTTTTTTGCCCGGCAATTTACTTTTCTGCCCGGTTAATCACTTCTCTTCCTTCCGTTCAAAAATTGACTACATACTTTCCACTTGCGTTACAGCGACGGAATAAGGTCATTTTATCGAAGTCGGGTGAAAAATAGCATATGCCACACGGGAGGAACGCAATTTTCACCTCGTGTTCGTGCTGCCCTCGCTGCACTCGCTTCGCTCGTGCCTCGGGCAGCAAACCTCGCACTCGGCGAAAATCGCGCTCTTTCCTCCCTTGTAGCATAATATACTATTTGATCATATATGATACAGGAAATGGGACGAAATTTGTATTAAAATTAAATGAATTTGCAGCCTTGAAGGTTGAATACTTGTGATCCCCATAGTAGAGTGATTGAAAAAAAATTGAAAATTTTAAGAAGATTCATTTAAATTGTAATAAATTTATATAAGTCGGTAAAAAAATGCAAATCACAGTGATAAATACTAATTATATACTTACTTATACTATCACTACACTACTTTTACGAGTTTAGTTTAGTTAATTTTATAGTTTGTTTTGGTTAGTTTTGTTTAAGCTAAATGCGGTACTCGCAAAAATCAGTTGGTTGGTTATAGTTACTTATGTACTTTAATATGCGGTAATTATATTATAGCAGATAAAATTACATGGGTTTGAAGTGTAGAGTGTAGATGAAACTCATACGTACTTTTTCGTCACCCGAAAAAAAAAAAAAAAAAAATTTGACTAACTAACAATCTAATCAAATAGAACAAAATCAAGCCTCGGTAATTTGGCTGACCTTGATGGGTTAGACCTCGAACTTCCCGTTCGGATTTGTTTCGAATTCATAAAATATCGTTATCTGTATGCGATTGATAAGAAGTTTTGAAAAATAGAAAGTTCATCATTTAATGTCCTCAATCCGGATGAGTTTCTTTCCATACTATAGAACATGGAGATGCGGTGAAGACTGGACCTTTTATTACCGATTCGACTATAATACAATGCACTTCCTCTTTTTACGAAAGAAAAAAATGTATCCATATGTATAATTAATGCACGCTTACCGTCTTATCGGTTACGTTTATATTACTTCGACCTCGTGTTTTTTTATCTGATGTGAACGTAAATGTAGTTGGCCATACCCTAATTCACCATGAGTTAGTGCTTTTATGAATCTGAGTGTATAAACTTTTCACAAATAAACATATAATCTCATATATAGCAAATGTAAATATGGATACGTATATCTAGGTACAGATATGGATAATGGGGGCTGAAAATCCAGAGCGAGAGAATGCGAGAAAGTGAGAGAGGGTAGTCGAGCAAAGTCAAAATATAAAAAAAAGATGATACAAAAATTTCTAAACGAAATCATTACGAATGACAGAAGCGATAATCAATTCATGGATCGACGATCATTTGTTTGTGTATGTCATGTGTTTTCATTTTTCGTCTTCTCTTTCATCATTCCAGCACTTTTCCAAAGATTTAGAACCGGCAGTTTCGCAATCGAAGCAGTGTTGGGTCTAATTCGGCTTCAAACGATGAATAAATTTTGCCTCTATTATTCACCGTACATCTACTATCAAATCGAAATGAATGGAGTACGAAAACAGATAACATGGGCAGCCAGACGTTGATCTTAACCTTCAGGATTTTATTGGATTTAATCAGAATCCTAAATTCAAATTAGAATACAGAGAATTTCAACGGATTCGAAAGTCGTAAAACTCGACGTAAATAAATAATTCAGGGATAAACCCGCCTACTACACGTATGATGAGCAGGTATGTGTGGGGTATTCAAACCATTACAGCACACGATTTACTCCACTTTTTTCAACTTCCCCGATAATTTTATGAGTTGTCTATATCATAGGATCATCTCTAAGATTTTTTTTCTGATAACCGTATAATGGATGTCAAAATTACAAACTCTGACGAGAGTAGGTACATCCTATAATTACTTTGAAACAAAACACAGGCGTTCTACACCCGAAAACGTAATTATTAAAACCCAACACTCCACGTCGTCGTAGTAGTAGTCTCAATTTCTATAGGAATAATGCTATTTTCATTGCTCATGCATGCATTATCATCAATAAAATACTACCTATCCAACCAATATTTATGCATACATGATGAAAAACTACGTTTGAATGTTGATTGTAGGTGAAGGCATAGGAGGAGTGAATCGTCCACGATCGGCTGGGTGGCAGAAATTGAAATTTTTTATATAGAATGTCTGTGTTGTGTTTCAAATGAATCAAAGGATGTAATCTTTGTCTAGAAATCGGTCACTCAATAGATTCCAAAAACCTGTGTGATAATGGCTGAAATACCCCGTATATATATCCTCTGTTCATAAGACTTTCGGAAAATACGTACTGTACGGTACTGTACATATAATTTCTCTACGATCATTATTCTCTTTCATTATTCATAAAAAAAAAGGTTGGTTATGCTCTCGAATTCTCATAAATTCTGATGAACACAGGAAAAAAATAGTATTATACATCATATACGCTGTTATCGCCATCTGTGGTCCCGTTTCTCTGTGCCGGACGGTCAAGAATGCCACCGTTGTTACCATTCTTTTGTTTCCATTGCCGGATTTCTCCAAAATTTGTCCTGGTTTTTGAAAATGAGTTTCAAAAAAATGAGCAGATAAAAATACAACCGAATTGAGAACCTCCTCCTTTTTTGAAGTCGGTTAAAAAGAATGCTTTCATATACAGTCAAGAAACACGAGCGACATTTGAAGTTTTACAATCGTCTTAGGATGTCCATCGACGTCCATATTGACGTACGACATTATCTGGACACATGTAGAAATCCGTTGATCTTCTACCTATTCCTACTTAGTCGCCTTAATTTCTTTTTTTACGGCACAGGCATTAAAAAGTCACTTTTTGACGCCTGTTTTCCCCCTCTACTTCCCTCTCTACTACCTTTTACAGCAGCTCCTATACGCAGTTCGTGCGGAACTCAACTGGCGTCAAAGTGACTATTAATGCGTTTTCCGTAAAAAATATTGTATGGGGCGTGCGCAGAAAGTAACTGTTCAGCAAGGTTATGTTTTTAGTCCTCGCCGTTGCTTCACAAGGCTCGCCTTCGGCTCGCCAGGTAAAACCAACGGTTCGTACGAAAAACATAACCATGCCGAATAAACAGTTACTTTCTGCGCATACCACATAAATATCTATTTTACGGCACAGGCATTAAAAAGCCAATTTGTGACGCCTGTTTTCGTTCCGGCAAGTGGCACTTTATACCGCTGAGTTCCAAGATGTGGTCTAAAGTCTTTTACCCCAACTTTGATTCGCAGTTCAGAGTTGCCGCGTAAAGTCATTATAGCGCTATAAAACATAACCCCGCCCGAAAACAGTTAATATACTGTTTTATTCGCAAAGAGAACGAGAGTTATGCTACTGCAAAGGAAAGCCTTCATTTCCTCTGAAAAGGAATGCAGAAAATACAACAAAATCTGAATTTGAGCCACCGGTCATCAACAAGAGAGCGACCAATATTATATATACTGGTTGGATGCTGGTTCGACTGACATAATCTTTGGGTCTAATACAAGTCAAGGATCATCTTATGCTACCTCGAAAAACGATGACAACATATGTCGAGTGATAACTTTTGTAGCTTAACCAATGATAATAATGATGAAAATCAACCGAAAAATAGCATCTATATTTGGTATTCCATCCTGGCACTGTGTACCAGTACTACTACTCTCGTGTATGTGTTGGAGTACCTTATACCTCTTTGTACATATAACGTGGGCGGTTCGTGTCTCTCGAGGCATTACCTGCTCCACCTCTGCCTCTGTCTCTGCCTCTGCCCTCTGCCTGAAGGAGAGTAACAGCAGCAACTGGAGTTTTGAAGCAAGCCACTTTCTAGGCGCGGTATATACAGAACACAGTATTATATACAACATAATTTTCTTGGTGTCTCTATGCTGCGGTGGAGAACAAACTTAATACAATTCGTATTATTCGATATCACTGACATTTTTTTTTTTTTTTCGTTGACAATACTTTATTAGAGGATAAAGACCTGTGCCTACTTACATTCGAAGACGAAAAAAAAAAAAGAAACTTTCCATACGAGTAACTAAGTTCGAAGCGACATTTTTTTTTTTCTATACCATTCTGCAAACAAAAAATAATTTAGAAATGTACAAAAAATAAAATCGAAACGGATCAAAAAAACATATTTATTTAAACGTACGAATAATTTCTTTTTCTCTCCAACTGATTTGCTTTCCTTATATGGTGTATAAACGGAGCGTCGCCTGATATATTGAATATCCGATGTATAATTGGCTTACCTGTCGGTATAGTACGGCACAGTGTATAGTTTAGCAGCAATAGGTACACAGCTTCCGCGAGGAGCTAATAGGTCCGTCCCTGGAGACGCGTGAGTCAAACAACGGTATCAAAGAGCGTAAATGTACTTTGAGCTGCGATATACGTATAGAGTATGGTTTGTACGTACACCGAGATATACCTATACCACTGAACTCCAGGGGCGACGGTGAGCGGTCCGCTAAGGGGGACGAGGAGCGAAGGGGGCGCGGGCGATACGGTGTGAAGCGCTCCGCTCAGCGCTCAACCGCTCAACCGCTACGGGCTACGGACTGCCTTGCTACATGGCTAGGGCACCAGCAGCGACAGCGCTGCTACGGAAACAGTGAGTCAGCCGACTTCGTCTACGCCACCCGCCCGGTTTCTCAGTTTCTCCGTTTCCAAGTTCCTAAGTTCTTCAAGTTTGTTAGTTTACATCAGTTATAGTATGATTTTATGTTCCTAAGTACCTTGATTTAGTTTCAAAAAGTTGATAAGTTTCTGTGTTCATCAAGATCCACAGTTTCTTGAGCTTGTTAGTTTCGTTCGGTTTTTTAGTTATTAGGATGTTGAATTATTGAAGTTTGTTAGTTTCATCCAGTTGTTAAGTTCCTGAAGTTTGTTGGCTTCGTCCTGCAGGTTGGAAGCTGTTAAGTTTCAAAAGTATCAAAGTTCCTAATGTTTTCAGTTTCTACTAGTTTCTAAGTTACCAAGTTTCATCAGTGTCTCATGTAGAGTTTTTCATCGTCTCTCAGTTGCCAAGTTTGCAAAGTTATCCGGTTGCTCAGTTCCACAGTATCCCTAGGTTTCTGGTTGTAGTTTCTAGTTTCTAGTTTCCAAGTTCTGTAGGATGTTAAACCTCAAACCATATCCTCAAACCGCGCTGTGCCGTAACGTAACATGACGTAACGTAACGTAACGTAACCGCATCAAACCGTAACACTATATGTAAAAAAAAAGTTTCGTTCTGAATCTGATTCACACACAGACAGTCTAGGCGGTTCAGTTATAGTCTCAGACAGTTCATTCGCGCACCAGTTTTCACATCTAGGTCTCTCTCACAATTCTCGTTCTGAATAAGTTCATCAGTCGTTGAATCGTTCGAACCGTTCGAAATTTCAATTTCGCTTAAGACTCCAATACGCTCTCATCTAACATCAGATTATTATCCGATCAGTCAGAGTAGTGTATATAAAGAGATGATTGAACCCCGCCTCCACAGTTTATTCTCTTTATGTAGGATTTGAGCAACTGAAGTAGGAAATTTATTGCCAGAATGTTTATTGATTGATTGATTGTCTCTATTTATTGGATAGTTTCTGGGTTTCGTCTCGGTTTTCGTTCGGCATACAATTTAATAATAACTATAAGGTCAATTCTATAAACTGTACCGTAAACAAAACGTTGTTGAATTATATTCATCAAAATAATGACGATTATTATAATCACAACGACGACGATGTTGCTAGTGAGTTTGTGCTCGTATAATGATACAATTTATGATAATTATATCATAATCTCAAACTCGTACGTTTCAATGATCTTTGTACTTCTGAAAGTACCTACTCACGAGTTACAATTAGGTTTAAAGTATACGTACAGATGTACAAAAAAGAAGAGAGTAGGATGGTGAGAAAATGCTTTGTGTTCATTGTCTTAATTGTTTTATGATTTTTGTTTTTTTGTTTCATTTATTGATATTCGTCCGGTGATAATAATTGAATAAATAAATACACTGTGTCGTGTGTTATAAAATTTTGTGGAGTAGTTGTACCATGGTTTGGCCTCATGCAACATGGAATCGGTGATACAGTGACGGGTGCCTGTTCTTATCGCTTATCGGCATCAATTATTATCGATAACAAAAGTTAGAGAGCCTGTTCGTTTTACTCTGTGTATTCTCGCATGTGGATATGGATGTGTCTTGTACTGTGCTGTGCTGTGATCTTATAACCATATTGACAACTGAACCGAATACATATTTTATACGTAGGTATTATCCCTGCATACAGCTGCCTCCAGTAGGATTATTTCATGCGCTGCTTGTTGCTGTTTTATCGTCAAATTCTTTTTATCTCCAGACTATACAAACAGACAAAAGTACAAAACACACTTTAAAAACGGTCTTGAATAACAAATCTACACAGTACATTGAATTAAGGACACAAAAGTGAACGAATTTCTTCAAGAAATATCTTAATCCAGTTTATAATGTTCCTTGTGAAAAAATTGAAAAGATTTTCTTCGAGCGAAAATTGTGTAGCTATCACAGTATAGTTATTCAAACATAGTTTTTGAAACTAGCGCAAATTTTTCATTCTGCAGCGAATGACAATTCGCCCTTATGCCTAATGGTTTTTCTGAAGCGCCGTCTACCTGCAGGAGCTGGTCAGAATCTGAAAAGCTGTTGCCATTCAAAAACCAGGCGAAGTACAACTTTTTCATTTCGTCTCGACGAAATCTTTTCAGTTTTTAAATACCTACGCGTTCGACACGTTTACTTTATTGTTTCTCACGAATCTCATTACATACCATCATCTCTTCCACTTATCATTCTTTCAAATTTAGAACAGTGTCACATTTCTTTTTTTGCTTCTCAGAAGGTCATTATGAGAATATATCTAACACATACATCCGATACCTTTTACACGTACTGTATCTCTGGCCACTTGTAAGCGTATGTCTGCCAGGTATTTTTGCTTGTGTGAGCAATGTTCATATACTCGAGTTATCTCCACAGCGTTACCTACACATGTCCTATACTATCCTATTATATCTCGTTTATATCAGATAAGGAGAATCGTTTTTTTTTTCATTTTCATTTTCATTAGTGTTATTTTTCAATTTTTTTTTTCTACCATGGCCTCCCTCTCATTTTCTCACTGAACCCACCAATGCGTCATTGTGAAACAAATTAGCAAAAATTGGTATCTGTTTGCCAAATTGATGTACTACATATGAGATATCTGCAACCCGCATACTTGCACTACTGCTACTAATCACAGATGGGTTTAGACTGCATGAATACCTGAGGACTGACAAATGAAACTAAGGATGCGTGTTACTTTGTTATTTTCATTGATAAATTGTTAACAATACATCGGGAGTTATCTCTGTGAATTCGGTCACATGGAATGACCGAATTCACAGAAAAACTCCCACTACTGTACTATAATGTATTCTTCTTCGTCGTGACGATTTTTTTTTTTTGCATAGTCAGTCACAGTACCATTATTATTTTTATTATATTCTATATTCACATGTAATGAGGTTCCCCGTCTCGCCCCACCTCTAGTTTCCTCGCTGCTCATTCCAACACACATAGGTATAAAAAGATACCTAGACACGTCTCATGCTGGTTAAAAAGTAACTAACTATATCAACTCACTTCGCTTACTCAGAATCAGTGCTTTTGCGGCGCGGTGGTTATGGCGCCGCGTCGCGTTGTGCAAGGTGCAAAACGGCACAGTGTTGGAGGGAGGTTTCGCCGCGGTCAACCGAGACGAGATCCTGTCCCAGGTTTCCCTCCCACTCCATTCATGCATCTAGTCTCAGGACCCCCCACTACCCTACTTCTTGCCCCGCTATGTTATACTTTATACGTATAAAAAAGTAGTGGAAGCGGCTTCCCTTTCCTGAATCATGCGTCTGCCCCACACTCCCCCAAAGCCCCTCAAGCCCCCCTCTGGTTTTGCAGCAACAGCAGGGGCCCACGGTTGACAGGTTGCTTACTAGCTTGTTGGCTTGTTTTTGATACTGTTGGCTGGTTGGTTGGTGGGTTTGTGGCACAAAACATCCTATAATTGTGACTAGTGTCATTCATAGTTATATACATACATATATATATACACTAATACTTACTACTTTGGTTATTGAACTATACACTGTAAAAAATGTGGTGTTGGTTGTGGTTAGAATTCAACACCATTTCAACACAGCGAAGAATTCTATAGTGGTCCACCCCGTTCTGTGAAGAATTACCACCAATCGGTGTTGTTTTTTCTAAATTTACTCTGATTAGTGTTGAATTCGACACCAAACGGGGTATTTTGACTTCAAACGGGGTGGACCACTATAGAATTTGCGCATCTTTTACAGTGTATTTGTGGTTTTCAATTATTATTTTCAATTTTTTTTATGTACGTGTTCTGGATTACCAAATTATTTTTTCTGCCATACGTTGAAATGGTTTTCAATTACTTTTTTTTTTCTTTGGATCATCATGAGGTTGAATTTTTTTTTTTTTTATAAACCAGACGTATCTAACTTCTTCACCCACGCTTCATACCCTTTCTTGTACATTACCTCCTGAATTCGATATCGTTCGATACAGAAACAGATAAAACAAACCCTTAGAACCCTTCCTCTCATTTTATAGTGAGTTTCGTGTATAAATGAATGTGTTTTTTATTTATTTTTTTTTTTTTTGTGAAAGTTTGAGAAATATAATACCTTACGTTAGAGTAGGTACCTGTACATGATCATCGTCGTCGTTGTCATTGTAATGGCCGTTGCAGTAGTTAGTAAATTGTATCGATATACATGAGGATGATATACAGCTATAGCATAAAAAACACATTACATATAGTGTCTTGTTCTCTTTGCTGTGTCGTAATCGTCGTCGTCGTCGTCGTCATCGTCGTCGTCGTTGTTGTTTAATGTGAACGAACTGATTTTTAGCTTACTATACAAAGACAGGGATATGGGGCTGTTGGTATTGTTGTTACATTGCAATGATAACAATGATAATACTAGTAGATGCTACTGTGAGGTGAAAAAGTGGAGTTTTTCAAGGCAAAAATTATATATTAAAAAACAAGTGTAAAACAAACAAAACCAAAAAAGGCTTACGGATGTTTCGTTTTAAACGGCGATTTGTGTTAATGCGATTATAATAATAGGAAAATAGCTGATTATTAATATCTTCGTTGATAAGAAAATCTTTGGTTTTTTTGTTTGTTTTAATTTTTAACAATTGAAAAAATAATGTTTTTAAACAGAATTGAACGACAGACAGTCTGCAGAGAGAGCCTATGACTAACGAGATTGAAATTTACTGATCATCAAACGTGGAGAGACTATATACGGATTTTTTTCCACACTAAACTCAAGAAAAGAAGAAGAACCTCCTGGAGTGAAAAACCGCCGACGTCTAAATATAAGAATACAAAAAAGGGGTTCAATCGAGTACACACAACACTCGACTGACGTACCTACTATTTTGTAACCACGAAGAGGACGGTGTGATGTAGAAAGATTTTGTGAAAAAGTGATTTAAAAAAATATTAATGAAAAATCGTGGGAAATCAGAGAATATTTTTTGGTAATTAGGAACATTTGATATAACCAGATGAAAATTAGTGGAAATCCGATGAAAATTTTTGAAATATTCAAAGGATTTGATAAAACTTGATGAACAATCGTGGACAATCGATGTAAAGTTTGAAAAATCTTCGAAATAATAATTTGAAAAAAGAACTGAATATCTAAAAGTACAATAGCAAAAACAAAAAGCGGAAGAAGAAGCCATGTCTGATCGAGACGAGCGCGAGACGGTCCTGGCGCGGAACCAGCTGGGTCGTAAGTCGATCAGGCCATCAAGTTTCCGGAAGACGTTCAACGCGGACGGTTCTCAGCGTAGAGTAACGCAGCTGGGATCCGGTGGGACCGACTCTAAGGGAAGTAGCCCGGGCAGCACGAGCAGTCCTTCGACACCGGAAGGGCTAAAGCAGTGGGAATTGGTGGAGGGGGACGCGGGGTTAAAAGTTGTCGAGAAGAAAAAGGGAAATTCGAATTCGAATTCGAGGGCGAATTCGGCGAGCGGGTCGCCGGTGCTCAACGCTTCGCCTCACATCAGGGCCAGGGCCAGGCCGCTTTTCGTAAACGAGGAAACCAAGAATTCTATAGTCAGTCAGAACATTCAGGACTTTGAAAACGTGTTGGCAAATAAATTTCGTGGATACGAAAGGCCGGGAAACAACGAAAAGATTTCACCGTCTCATGGTATTAAACTTGATACTATATTGAACAGAAATACAATGGACGATGAATCATCGATTCAAACTTCGATCGGCATCAAGAACAGCACCGATATGCTTGATCAGTTGGAGAGACAGGTTAAAGCTATTGAACAGGGGACTATTGCGGCCGCTGCTAGACTACAGGAGAATAATAATAATCATCGAGACGGCAACGTCGGGAGTGATAAAATTGACAATGAGGTCGAACTCAGGTACAGGGAACACGAGGATCTACTTCGCAACAACACCGACGACGAGGCTGAGGGGTAATTTATTAATTCATTAATTACGACAAAATCTCGACAAAGGAGAAAAATCTGCTTCCTTAGATATTCAGAGATTTTTATTCAGATATGATTGCTGTATTTTCTTTTCAATCAATTTGTTTTTAACACATTTGTCAGTATAAAGAAAAGGAAATAGTGACATGATTATTCATTAGTCGAATTTGTTTTTTGGGTTTCGTTTTATACTACATTATTATATAATACTTGAAAAAGAAGGAAATTTGGTTTCGACTTTTCTTTTTTTCCTTCGAAAAAACATTTGAAATCATCCCTTGAATAGTAATGATACATGGTGTCTTCTTTTTCCAATTGTTGAAAAAAAAAAAACTGAGGAGATTCGTTGAAGATGTATACTATGATATTTGATACACATCGCATAAAAATAATTATGGTTTTTTCTGCCCTTTTATCCAGTGGTATAATTATAAAAACTTTCTCCATTATTTACGCAATTCGACTAACACTTATATCTTGACTCAACCCAACCCAGTTGGTTTTTTTTCCTCATATGTGTAAAGATGCATAGGTGCCTACAGTATACCGGAAGATTTTTTCTTCAACTTTCTTTTAGACACCATGTGATATTCATAACGCTAATGAATGATGTTGAAAGGCATATAGAGTATAGCATGTGACGCTTTAAACGAAATTTTGACGAATTGTTTTTTTCTTCGATATTCGTGCAATATGATTCACATTATCACACAAAATGACAGATGTCACTAGAAATCCTTCAACGTCTGTATGACTGTTCATAAATATTAAATAACTGCATATGATAATTCTCTCGGAATCATTTTATAGACGTGCCATTTTTTTCTTTTATAGTTCGTCTATACGGTACTTTGTACACAAAGGGATTCAGCTAGCTGGACTAGACTATGCATAACACAATACGTATAGACTATAGATAGAGAGGATTTCCTTCCAACCATGACGTAACTTTCGCTAACTAGAAAGAGGTTTTTAATGAGTTTCTATAAAAGAGAAACACCCTCAAGCTTCGCCCTTGCGGCATTTAGTATCATAAATCATTGATAAATGTTCCCATGAAAATGTACGAATTCAAATTTTGCGACATAATCCTAGAGTTGAAGTTTCATTTTTTTTTTCTCTCATTTACTCCTTGATTATGATTCTTATTAGCCAGTTTTATCTTTCGGAAAGCGAAGCAATTCATCTAAACAATAATAAAAATCAACAGAATCCACGAGATTATGAACAACCATAAACGAAAACCGAAAAACAAACTTGAAAAGAAAAGATTGATAATAAAAGCAAATCAAAAGACGAAATGAAAAGAAATATATATATTTTATCAACATGAATGAAGGTCCACACCCCTGCAACGCGGTGAGGCGACACGAAATTCGACCGGAAACGCTGGTATCACTATGAAGAGGCCGACCGTTAAATTGACCCGTACATCATCGGACACTCGTCGAGGTACCGGTGACTCTTCGGATATGCCACTAAAAATACAATCACGTGCCCAACAGGCCCGTGGTGGTAACATGATCGTAAGGCCGGTTATGACCAAGAGACAGCTTCAACAAGAGGCTGCGGCATCATCCTCAATTTCTACTCCTAAACCATTGACCAGCGTTATACAGAAGGCCATTCAAAACATTGGAGGCAAAGAGGTACATTAGAAAAAAAAGAAAAAAAAACACACACACACACACAAACAACCAAACAATAGTAAATAAACTGAGGAATTACAAATATTGAGAGAACTAAAATTGAAAAATCCAATTTATGTTCCAACTATAATTTTTATTTTATTTTTTTTCATCTTTTCTCTATGGTCTTACACTTCGTTTACAATAGAAAAAGGAAAAGAACACAAGGAAAAGCCAACACATATGCACACCAAACGAGCAAAGGAAAAAAATCTTACTCGGGTTTAATCAATTCTTATTTTTTCAAAAGTTAGAGGAAATTATTGATACATCTACTTCGTGTAAAGTATAAAAACGAAGGCTCTGATTTATTATGGATTGATTGTGGTGACACGAATGGTTGAAAAAATTAACGAATCGTGAAAAAAAGAGAGATGAAGGGTGACGAGTATTGCATATTTTAGGAACCACGATTATCATCATCTGACTAACGTTTTCATTGCCTTGGTAGAGAGAGTTTAAACATAAGCATTCCGAAAACCGCGATATTGCTCCTGACAGACACTTGGCAGGAAGGCAAACCCATTTTAAAAAAAGGTGTGTAAACATCAGAACGATCAGTTTCCAATTTTAAAAACTTCACCATGAAAAGCCAGACAAAAACAAAAAAGAATCATGGTGTAAGAGAGATTTTTTTGCAGAAACGAAAGAACCTTGAAACCACTCGAAGTTTTGGTATTTGAACCTGAAATAACGAATTAATTTGTCTATTTTGAGTTTGACAAGTGTCTAACTCGACACCCCAAAACCTGGCACTGAACCTCGCCCCTACCCGTTTTCGATTTAGGCAGATTCAGTAAGTCAGCAGTTTCCCATCTTCGCCGACTAACCGAGGCGAGTCGCGGCAATCGTCCTTCAGTCTCGCAGTTTCACCGTTTCACCGTTTCGTACGATATTTCGCAGGTTGACTCTTGCCGGGTGTCGGAATTCCGGGGGGTTTTACTGTAACGTTTATAGAAAAGATGCGCGAGTCGATCCTCCCCACCCGACCCGCTCTTATCCCCTCCCCACGACCCAGCGGCGCACAACAGACAGCGCAGAGGTCGAAACCCCGAGCGGAGGATAGATACAGACACAGGGCGGGGGTGGACTGTACTGTACCTCGTATTCCGAACTCGCCGAGGGTGTATGTCGAGTTCGGGGTGGGGGCGCGGGTGCCGGGTCTGGTATTGATTCCCACCGTTCCGTTTCGCCCCTTGTCTCCGTGTCTCTATATCCTCGAAGAAGGTGTTTAGTCTCGAGACGGTTAAAACCCGCGTTAGGTCTACGGTGTAGGGAGGCACGGTGGTGTTCTCTTATAACCCTATACCCACCTTAACTCGTTCACCACATTCAAATCCGAACCCCTAACCACGCGAACGAATTACACCTTCCTTCGCATCACGTCATAATCTCGATGTTGTTCTGATTAGGAGAACAACAATAGTGAAAGATAATGAATAAAAGTTGACACGCAAAAAAGTGGAAAGGATAATCTAGTTTGAAACGATAATACAGTCGGATCCTTTCCATCCCTTCCTCATCATATCTTGTCGATAAAAGATGAAATTCGGTTTTTGAGTTTGAATCACGATTCTTTACTCGAATTTCAGAGCCAAATGTTGAAACGGAGTTCAAATCAAGTCTGTGAAAGATCTTTCACCTAGTTTCTAATTTTCCCTTGTCCTCTACCGGTTTTGATCATTTGACCATCTTTTTTGTCGTACCCATTACACACGGAAGATCCTTCAAATATGTTTTTCAATATTGATAATAAGTTGGTAAAATACGTTGTGGGAGTTCTGGTTCGTGATCTAGTGTAAATAACATTATAAAAAGAAGTATAACAACAACCATAAAATAACAGTATGACAACAATAATAATGATAATGATGATCGAAAAATGGTAGTGGTAACTTTTTGTGGTTTTTTTTTTCTCGCTCTTTTGTCCAAATTTTCTATCTTTTGTCTTCATTCAGAAATTCAGAAATTCAAAAAATCAGATACAGTCGGACAGTCATTCAATTTTTTTTTTCCTTGAAATTACAGTAAAAACGCGAAGCCTCTATCCCTGTCTCCGTCAATCTATTTATCGATGTTCAACACATGTATAGGCTTTGTATATGACGTGTATAACATATTTACATGGTATATAGAATTACTATATATGTATTATACATATGTATAGTACATGTGTGAACAATCGATCGGTAATAAACCTCATCTAGCCAGCTCGTGAATGTGTTTTTCTATATTCTGGTATCGTAATCACGTCTATAGTCTTTTGTCATACCTACACACGTCGAATGTTCATTAATTTTCTCTAATCGCGTCTGACATGAGACTCCTTCCTTTGAAATGATAAAAACCTTAGAACCTTGAGAGCGAACTCTTCCGTTATCACTTCAATTCTTTCTTTCGCCAATCTACGAAAATACCGGTTTCTGAAAATGTCGGTTAATTTTTCTATTTCTTCGATAATCGTCGACGATTTTTATCTTTATGAACGTGTTTTTCCTTCCATTTGATTTCCGTTGTTCTGACCTTCAAGAACTACACCCCAAGTATACCTTAGTCTTGAAATAGTAGCATGAAAGCACTTTATTATGTTTCCGCTGGCTGAGGGGTCGCTGGACACCTCAATAAATTGGATAGTCGGGAAGATTGAGAAAAAGAAGAGTATTATTGTTAGACATCTTTTCAATCTGTTGATCTACATAATTCCCTTAACTTGTCATCAGCAGTGGTGGTCATGAAGTGAAGTGAGTGAAGATTGAACATCATTGCTGTTGAACAAATGAAGGGGGATGAATGAGTCCAGATAATCCTCAAATCCGATTGAACAAAAACAAAAAGAAATTTGTTGTTTTGAAGAAAGAAGAAACTCGGCTTACATGATATTCGATTGATTTTGTACATTAGAGCATAACGATAATGATATTAACAACAATTTAATAATACAATATTTGATTTATTCGGGTGGGAAACACGGAAACAGAGTTCAAGAAATATGTATAACGATGATGATGATAATGATAGTGATAACATGAGTTAGAAAAGATAACGAATTTTGTGCGCGAGGAGGAGGGGAAGAGTTGTGGTGTGATTGAGTGTGAACCGGAACAATTTATTAAAAAAAAATTGACAAAAACTAAGTAGGGAAAATAAAATATACAGAAATAAAAAAACAAAGTGGGAGTTTTTTTTTTTTAAGTTTAGTTTCTTTTTCATTTCTTTGTAATAATTTTTTTCTAATAAATTGGCGAATTTAAATCATCACCATCAAGCTGGCAGCCTCAAAAGTAGCCGCGGCCACCACCTGCAAGATGGTCACCCGCGGCCTATTGCGGGTAACGTAGTTTTTACCTAAAGAACAGTGTTGACATAAATCTCTGTGCATGCAGCTCAAAGTAGTGTTTGAAATATTCACACTTTTTAGAGGCAAGATATATAAGTAGAAGTTAATACGTTATTTTGTGAACGGCGCATTCGATGGCAACTCGACCAATGATTTTCCCTCACGATTTAAAATTCATATGATTCTCCGATCTCGAATATGCACTCCTGATTTTTTTTCCAGATTTTTTCCGCTGACCGTTATTATTTTTTTTTTTTATGAAAATTCCAACCCATCAAAAACCAATTTGTTTCTCAAGAATCTCAAGAATCTTATTTTTTATTCCGATCATTTTGACACCCGTCCAAAATTTTCAGTATTGACCGAAGAATTTTCGGAGACTATACGTAAACGTCGAAACAAGCACTAAGAAAAATTAAAAAAATCAAAATTCGAAGAATTATTTTAGATGAAAAAAAAATCAGATTGGGTGGAATAGGGTGAAATAGTCGCAAGAAAGGTGAAGTCTGAAAAAAAAATTGGGAGTGCTTTTTTTAGATCGGAGAATCATATAGGAAATCGTGAAGCGAATCAAAAATCGTGAGGGAAAATCGTCAGTCGACTTGACACGGAAGGCCCCGAACGCATCTCGGATTATTTATTAGATACATGGTAACAATCGAATCGTGTGTCGTTTTATACCTTGCAGCATTGAGACAAGCGTTTTTATGTCAGACATATTTTTTTTATTTATCCATCATACTACTAATTAGTATTGGCGTTACTCGTATTCAAACTCACTTACCATCTATTCGCAGGCTACAAATTAGAAACTTATGTCTTCATTGTATATCAACATTTTGAAGTAGTCGAAATGGACTCATCTTCAAAAACGTATGGTATTTCAATTAAAACAATTTCTAGGCCAAACCGCAGACCCAAGGTGGTATCTCAAAAGTATCTCTTACACTTTTGTCTTTTGCTAAGTTTTTTTGCTGCACTCATTTTATGTCGTATATATATTTTTTTTTTCTAGACTGTATTAAACTTCGTGGAAAATTCTGTATGTGGAGACATATTTTCAATCGATTTAGTGTCGAGGATCCATTTCACATCGTATTTTAAGCGCATTATTACTGCCTCATTTCGGAGTACTTTTAATAAGTCCGAACCAACAAAAGTTGTGTCGTATATGTCACAAATTTTGATTACTCATACAAAAACATGCTTCGCAGTTCTTTATTGCACTGCAAGAAAATTGTCATAGACAAAATAGAATATAGGGAAATACTGTAATCCTGTCGACACACGGTATAGGCGCACATTTAATCTACGTCCCTGAATATCCAGACGAACTAAAAATTTGAAAATAAAAAACGATGTAACGCTGATAGATTTGAAAATAACCACAACCAATGAAACTAATTTCTGCTTCTATTTTCTTTCCAACAGACGGGGGATGGCGTCGGGGTGTCAAGCAGTGGTGGGCATCACACTCGACTATCGTCGAGAAGCCGAGCTTCGGAGGAGCCCCACATCGGTAAATACAAACTCCTGAAAACGATAGGAAAGGGAAACTTTGCCAAGGTTAAACTTGCGAAACACGTACCGACCGGGAAGGAGGTAGCGATAAAAATAATTGACAAGACGCAACTGAACCCTGGGAGTCTTCAAAAGGTAAGAAGAATAGAATCGACGAGAAGCAAGAAATCTGGAAAGAAACAAAGGCATTAATCAAATGTTCTTTCAGTTGTTCCGAGAAGTGAGGATAATGAAGATGCTAGACCATCCGAACATAGTGAAACTTTTCCAAGTAATAGAGACTGAGAAAACGCTGTACTTAGTTATGGAGTACGCGAGCGGAGGCGAGGTCTTTGACTACCTGGTTCTTCACGGGAGGATGAAGGAGAAGGAAGCTCGGGCTAAATTCAGACAGATAGTCTCCGCCGTACAATATTGTCATCAGAAAAAGATAATCCACAGAGATTTGAAGGCGGAAAATTTGCTGTTGGACAGCGAGATGAACATAAAAATAGCAGATTTTGGGTTCAGCAACGAATTCACACCAGGAAATAAGCTAGACACCTTCTGCGGCTCTCCTCCCTACGCTGCACCGGAGCTCTTTCAAGGTTTGTGCAAATTTTAGCGGAAAGACGAATCAAAGACGAGAGGAAATTTGTCTATTTTTCTATTATCGTTTCAGGAAAGAAGTACGACGGACCAGAGGTCGACGTTTGGTCCCTCGGAGTAATTTTATACACTCTGGTATCAGGCTCGTTGCCGTTTGACGGCTCAACGCTGAGAGAACTGAGGGAGAGAGTATTGCGGGGGAAGTACAGAATCCCTTTCTACATGTCGACCGACTGTGAAAACTTATTGAAGAAGTTTCTGGTGCTGAATCCCACGAAACGCGCCTCGTTAGAGGTACGTGGCGACAAGGTCCGAACGTTTTGGCGTTTGCCATAGGATTGTTATCGCTCCGAATCGTTCGTTGGGCTAAATTTCTTTTTCCTTTATTTTTTTTTTATAGAATATTATGAAGGATAAATGGATGAATATGGGATACGAAGAGGACGAATTAAAACCGTACTTAGAACCCGAACCCGACTACAAGGACCACAAGAGGATAGGTGAGTCTGCCAGTATGTACATAACACTCACTTACTACCTATCGTCTTTATGTCTAGTTATAGACTAGAATAGTATATGTCGTGTGACCGTCTTGTATTTTGTATAAATCAAACAAGAGGAAAATTCCGAAGAAAAATGAGATACGCAGTACGGAGTTTTCCTCTACGAGCTGATCAACGCTCAGCAGATTCTTGGAATTTGAAAACTTGCATAAGCTTGGAACGTTTTCCAATATTCCATCTAAAATCTAATATCAAGAATCTGCTTAATGGAATCGCATGATTGATTGATTGATTGATTGTATATCTAGAAAATAGATATAGTCCTACGATAATTAAATTTAACAATAAATAATAGCATGGAGAGTTCAATTACTTTTTTTTTTTCAATATATTTTTGTTGTCGTTGTTTTGTGTTCTTTTGAAATGAAAAATCTGTGCAGTGTACAGATAGTTTTGTTTTTCTTAATTTGAGGAGGGAGGCAACTGAAATTGTTGAGTCTATCGACGTAGGAGTGGATACTTCTGGTTGCGTCTCTCCTCAAATTGGAAAATATGTTAATGTTATTCCGAGGGAGAAAATAGACCCGGTATTTTTGTTAGATTTAACTATGCCTCTTGTGAAAATCGTTTTACAGAAGCACTCGCTAGTATGGGATACACGAGAACGGAGATTGAGGATTCTCTTGGACAAGCTAAATACGACGATGTATTCGCTACTTATTTATTACTTGGAAGAAAGACGACAGATGTAAGTTTTACAGTGATTTTTTACCCCCCGAGTGCAAACTATATTCTTATTCATATTATTGTTCGTTTGTAACTTAGCCGGAGAGCGACGGCTCCAGGTCTGGCAGTTCCTTATCGCTACGCAACATTCCGCCTCAAGTAGGATCCGGAGGTGGAGGCGGCACAGGGACAGGAGCAATTCAGAGCCCATCACACAGGGGCGTACACCGCAGTATTTCAGCCAGCAATCCTAAACCCAGTAGAAGAGCTTCGTCAGGTGGTGAAACGCTACGTAAGTAGGAATAGAGGCTGATGATAAAGAATTTTTTTTTCATTTGAAGATTTCACTATATTCAGTCGATTGAAGGTCAAAAGTAGTCAATTTTGTCATTGTTTCTTGAAGTTGAAGAACCAGTATCCAAAAGGAAGCTCAACAAGCTTTGAAAAATAGAATTTTTTACTTCAGCCCGATTGAATGTAGAAACTGAGATGAAGATTAGGATAAATATTGAATTCTTGTTTATTTCAAAGAAAAATTCAAATCTCTCTGGAAAATAAGAAGGTAGAAAATGCTTTAACAAGTAGAAATTTTGTGTTTATCCCACGGATAAAATCAAACTAGTATTAGAAACGCTTATGAAACTTTATATTAAAATTGAGTCGATAAAGCCTCAAAACAGCAAAACTTTCGTCTTTAGTTCTGATCAATAACAAATACTCTACCAGAAAGCAAAAAGAAACAGGATTGCAGTCTATTCGTACAAAAAATATTTGATCCTGTATGTGAAACGAAATTTAAAGATATTTCAGGCCAGGAATTTATGTAAATTCTATTGATGTTATTTTTTCTCCTTGATGTAAGAAAAACGAGATTAACACCTTGGATAAAATTATTTTCAGGATGCGCGCCGAGTCCTGGTAACACGACGAATCACAATCATGCAACGACTGGTACGGGTGCTGGTCAGCTAGCCGGTAGCGGAGGTAGTAACTTTAAGCGTCAAAACACTGTAGATTCTGCAACAATAAAAGAAAATACCGCACGAGTATCAGCTGGAAGACCTTCGGCGGCTAAAAATAGCCCGGGACAATTGGACACGAGTGAGTTTTACCCTTTGCTTTTCGCCGCCTCAGTCTATCAATCTCACAGATCTCAATCTCAGTCTGTATATATTTGATTATTCATTCTATTTCTCTCTATGTATGTTTGTATTGATTTTTTTTTATTTTTTTATTTTTTTTATTGCCGTCTTTTCGTGTTATCGAACTTTCTTTGTTGTTGTTGTTGTTGTTGTTGTTGTTATCGTTTTTATGAAAATTTTTCTCTCTGTTTCTTGTTGGTTTATTAAATTTCTAAAATTATTAAACAAAAGAGGAGATTGAAAAGAAGAAGAAGAACATTGAATTCGATAAAAGTTAGGATTGAAGGGGCGGCGGTGCAGCTGGTATACATTTTTTCCTTCGTTCCTTTTTCACATTGTATTTACTACGAGCCTCGTGGCTCGTAGCGGTATATGGGATTCTAGATCAATAGATAGATGAATAGAAAATAGAAATATTAGGGTATCGCTCAGGGTTTATTTTAGAGCTTGTGCTGCTGCGCTTTGACTATTTTTTATTCTCTTTCTTTCCTTATGCCTTTCTTTCTTCGTTATTTCATTCTACAAAGTCGTTTTTATGCAGTTTTGAAATGACGCATGACGTTTACAATTAGTTTGTTTGTGTCACATAGAATAGAGGAACTCGACTCGACTCTATTACAAACGGTTTTCAATTTCGACAAGTGATGCGGTATATTGTGTCCGAAAGTCATTTCGTCAACTGATTCGCGAGAGTTGGAATTGAAATCAGTGTTTAATCTATCGATTTTCATGCGTTATTCGAGGCTAAAAAGCTTATGCTTGATATAATTTCTAACTTTTCTCTATTAATTTTCTTTTTCTTCTTCTGTAATCTGCTCATGTACCCCGATCTGTCTATCGCCGCAAAAGCTTTACGCCCAACGACGTAATGTACAAAGAATGATTACCGATCACCACGACGATTCTCTTGTACATATAATCTGTTTATATATAAATATCTGTTACGTATGAAACTGTATTTTGTTTATGTTAGTCTTCTCAATTGGTGAAACGGTTTATGTTTTCTGTTGCTCTCTGTTATTATTATTTTCCTATTACTACTCTGGCTTTGATTGTCGTTTTTCTAACTGATCTGCAAATTTTTTTTTTCACTCTTCCACTTTTTTTTCCACATACAATGAAACAATACTTTAAAACAACATACATTTTACATATATTCATACATCACATACAATTTTATTAAATTATACAAATATTCTTATTCAATTTATTAATGTTTTAAGTTAGTTTTACATGTTGCTTTGTTTTTGTGTTGGACCGTATCTAATTGGGCTTGCAGTGACAATGTTCATTATAGGTGTGGGGACAAGTCCTGGCGGCAAGCCCAGGGTCGGCAAGAGCAACACTATGAACGCCGGAGTCGGAAGCGGAAGACCCCTGACTTCGCCAGCTCCTGGATCCGTCGGCAGGCGCAGTACCATCTCGTACGATCAGGCTAAAACTTCTTCATCTTCTACAGAGAGAACTAACGATGTTCCCAGGTGCGATATTCAGAATTATACTAACACATATGATTCTGGAGTTTTGGTCAGACGAAAGTTGAGGGAAACGGAAAATCCTTTGATTGAGTCGATTGCACCAGAAACAGCGTTTTCACTTGTATGATGAGATCAAAGCTTTGCAAAGACAACTTTTACTCTTTTTCCTTTCAAAGGGATTTAAAACGCTTTTTCCTGTGTCAATATCAAGTTTTCAAGTCATTCTATTCGGTCCGATCAATCAACCCAAAGTTGTTTCTCCATGTAGTTTTTACGTTATAAGAAAAAGCGATAAGCATAGATATGTAAAACTTTTGTCTGCCGTTCATGGCTGAAATCCAACTGAATTAACTAGACTATATTCGCTTGATGAACTAACAAGAATAATACTAACACAAATTATCGATGAAAAATGATTGAAAATACTATCGCCGGATACCGACGACGATCCACGATAATTATAAAGAGGGTTTATTATTGTTTCTTGCATCACTCTTAGCATGCTGGCTGCTGCCTGACTCGATCATTCATTTTTAACAATAAAGCTACTTTACTTAATCTAAATTAGTCGAAAGAATTGAAATGTTGGAAGAAAGTCGCGAAAAACTAGAAGTTGAGAAACTAGAAACATTATTCAGGGTTGAAAATGCAACTTGCCTTCATTTACTCTGTCTAAGTAAAGTAGCTAGTCGCCTTTCACTCTGACATCGTTCATTATCATCATCCCATAGCGTCGTTCAAAAATCAATCGCGTACCAATTCAGAGACTAAGATTTTTTTTTTCAATAGTTCATTTGCTTAGATTAGATAAGTAGAAATTGTTGATATCTCTGAACTTGAATTCATCCGAATTTACTCAGATTCATTTTTATCATGTCTAGTAGAAAACTCTATTCATTCGCTTACATCATTATCAGCATACATGGTAAGAAATATTCCTGGAGATCTTTTGAATGGCCCATAGATCCTTAATTCTTCGCGACTTGTTGTCTCTATACGCTTACATTTTTTTCAATTTCGTTGTGTCGCCGATTATCCAGAATCGGAAGTTTTTGGGATCCATTTTTGCTACCAACTTCTTCTATACTCGATGAGGTTTTTTCACCGGTTTAAACTCCTGATTTCACTCATAGTCATAGTCGTTTACGAGGGGAGTCTGTTACTTCATGAGGATGTTTTAGGAACAACTGATAGAATTAATTTATAAACTTTGAATCAGTAATTTACAAAGTTTCAATCCAATTTTTGTAGAAATTCGAAAAATAGGTATCAGTGTTAATGATGGAAATTGCAATAAAACAGAAAAGAAATGTACATATAATATTACATAAAATTTTATATTCATGAAATTCTCAATGCAATCGTTCAAAATCCATTCTAAACGTATCAAATTCTTTGAAATCTGTAAAAAAAAAGTGATCAAAAGGCAAGAAGTATTATTGACATTTCATTAGAATCCTTGAAAATGGTAGAAAAAAAGTTTGCAAAAGTAAGAATCTTTGAAAACCTAAGTTCTGTTTGAAAGAAAGTTTTATCTACAGTCTTATAAAAGCACCCATCAAAACACTCATCAGAAAGTCGATAATGAATATATCTTTCCAATTTCCCCGTTCAAACAGTCTTCCAATGGGAATCGAGATTTTAAATAATATAATTAGAATCTTTGAACCTTTTAGCTTAAAAAAATGTTCAGACCCATGAATCGTGTCTCATGCTTTGTCAGAAGTGGAATAGAAGTCGTCACGCACTCAGTCTCAGATATTCCCTCAGAGTTATGTTAAACAAAGAAATATCTACGAAAGATACAAGCATAGCCAGGGTATTCGGCGTAGCGTCTTCTGACTGGTTTTGTGCTTAGCCTGGGCGAGGCGGCGGGCACTAGGCCAGCCCGCGGCCACACCAAATCTGCGAGCATCAGTGCAGGCCACCGATCTTCGGGCGGCGTAGGGTCGCAATCCGTACAACCACCCAGCGAGAACTCGCTGCTGGATCCCCAGCTTCGAACCAACGCCCACAACTCGTTGCTAGCCACAGCCGCTGACCCTCTCAGGCAGAGGTACAGCGCGATAACAATAATTACAATCTTGACAGTATCTAAACATTTTGCTACCACCTGAACCCCCCGTACCCACGCGCACCGAGCCGACTCTCGCATTCGCATTCACATGATTTCTTTATTTTCTATCTTTGAATCGCATGAAATTCAGTTTACCAGTCACTTCATTTGCTTCATTCACTTATCCCCTAGTTCTACTGTTTTGTTTCTCTTTCGACGTTTCAGTTGTCGTTATCCACGATTCGTTCTTCTTTGAACCTTTTTTTTATTATTCCATAGCTGCCGTAGTAGCGAGCGAAATGCTTTGTTCAGGTTTCTTGTGTATTTTTCACACCGTTATTACCTTTCGTTTATTATTCAGCATGATTATTAAGGTAGGATTGAGTCCTGCGTACACCGTGTGGAGGCGAAGCGAAATTTGAGAAAAAAAAACTTTGCCTCTGCGCGTTGAGCGCATGCATTTAAGATCGCAGTTTTACTTTTGCACAGTACCTAGATTTTTATTTGACTAAAACGTTGTAGTTTCTGTTCACAATTTACAAAACAGAAACGAGATTGGAGTACATTTTTTCGGATGTGTCTTATTGTGAATGTTATGTGTTCATTTTATTTTTTCAAATAATTATTTCATCGCTGCTTTAGCCTCGGAGTGTCCCCGAGCACGAGATTGGCGCCTGCGGCAGCGTTCCCGAGGAATGTTCCAAGCCGCAGTACCTTTCATTCGGGCCAGAACAGGGCGCAGCGTAATCACACTCAGGTATTGTAATCGGCGATTTTATATCTGAACAGAAACAACGATCCGAGACTTAGTGTTGGAGATTTATTGTTGTTATAAATCCGACAGATTAAAAGGAAAAGAACAATGTATGAAGGAATTTTATCAGTATTCCTAAAATCTCATCAAACTTTTAATGATAAATACCAGTTTCGAGGAATTTATTGATAAATTTTGTTAATCAACCCGTTGGATGGAAAAATAGAAATTTGATGGAAATTCATCGAAGTTATCAAATTTTGAGATTTGAGAAAAACTTGTTGAAAATACTTAGAAACTTTCAGAACCTAATAAAATTTGATGAAATTTCTCGATTAAAGTCTCAATGAACTGGAATATTTGACTAAATTATGAATAAACGAGAAATTTTAATCTGCATGTTTTTTTTTTCTGTTCTTAGAAACTCATAAAGTTCCATAATTTGTGTAATACTTTTAAAAATCGTATGAAATTCTAATTGGAAGTCTAAAAAAGTCGTCGATAAATCAACCAAAATTGCTTTAAAAGCTTTTCGAGTCTCTGATCGTTGTCAAAAACTAATTACAAAAACCAAAAATCTTTGTCAAATTGAATTGATGTGCTCAACAATTCACAGGGTCACACGCATACGCAGGACACGAACGCGATCAGTCCATTGGCGAGGCCGTCGTTCTTTTCAAAGTTATCTTCGAGGTTTTCGAAACGGTGAGTTTTACCTACAATACAAAAAATTATCTCAACAGATGAATCAATTACCTAATTCTTAAGTACTTGTTTATTTTCTATCTCATCAATTCTTTTTTTTATCAATTTTTTTTCATCTCTCCGATCGAATACTATGAAGAGTTTCTTTTATGCATGCCAGATGAACATTTTTCGATATATCGATGAGTTTTTTCCGTTTTTTTATTCAATTTTTTTGTTTTTTTTTTAATCTTTAGGGATGCACAATGACTATGTAATTATAATGATATGTTGATTCTGGCTAATCGACGTAACAAAACAAAAACAAAAAAAAAGAAGGAAACGATGAATCGTTTTTTCTTTGTACCTAATTTGGAAAAAACAACACGCGACATATCAATTGTTGTGGAAAAACACAAATAAAAAACTTCATTTTAACGAGATTACAGTTTTTACTCGTTTTAATTGATTATTTAAGTAATAGAGAAAGAAGAATCGATTGAATTAATTGACGAGGAGCCCGCAGCGACCATTATCAGTGAAAGCTATGAAACGATACGATAGCTTCTGTAGCATATCTGAGAGCACTCTTTGTTGAATCTCTTCTCCAGCTAAATATTGTTAAACAATAATTATTTTCATTTGTTTGTTTTCTTTTAAAGTTTTTTAGATTGTTTGTTTTATCGATTGATTCGAAGCAATGAGTCTCGATCCTCTACTCTCTACTCTACGCTACGCTCATCTCTGTTTTCTTATCCTTTCTCTTCTTCATCTCAGCTAGCAAAGGTACGAACCCCACATAGAATCTCGATAAGATACGGCAGCCTAAATTAGTTGGTTTTTTTTCGATACCATTAAATCGTTACGATAATGAAGAAAGAAGAAACAAGAATGAAAAAAAGAAGATGAAACTTGACGAAAAAAGAGAAAAAAATCGATTTATCTATCTAGAGAAAAAAAAAAAACACAAGAATACGAGAATATTGGGAGAAATTATTTGGCGCCACGGAGAGAGAGAGGGTTTTCATAATATGAAAAAGCTTGTATACAGGCCATTACCTCGCATACTCATTGTGCATCCCTTAGTCGTGGTCAATATGTTATTTATTATCCCCGTATTTATACGAAAACATATTTTTATTTGGAAGAGAAAAAAAAAAAATCGAAAGTGGAAAAGGAATTTGAAGCAAGAATAATTCCCTGTTGTATATAGTGTATATACAATATTAATCGTTATCGCAATTATGATGTTTTTTTTTACAATTACAATTTACGTAAGGATAAAGAAAAAAATCACGGAGGAGCAAATTAATCATAAGCGAAAATCGTAACGACAAAAATGGGCCACAGAATAACGTGACGACGACGGATAGAATTAATAAATCAAAGAAATTTGACGAATAAACCGAAACAATACTAAGAAATAAATGTCAGGCAGTTGCAGGCAGAAATTACGTCGGCTTTCACGATACATGGTCGCTGTTCTCTCCGATATCAATTTATAACGAACCTTGTAATATATATTTACATAAACAATCGCGTATCCGGTTTTATTTTTTTTACTCCATTATTCTTGTAAAAATATATATCAATGAAGAAAAAAATGAAACCGAAGCATAGACATTGTTGCATCTCTGAATCGAAAAAAAAAATAAGAACAATAATAATATATAAAACTTGATTCTATCTTCAATCACAGACTCTGTGTTTGTGTGTCTTTTTGAATTCGAAATTAAATTATTAAAGAATTTTTTCTTCCTCTGATTGAAAATTATAATGATACATATATCGGTATTTATATTCTATGCTACAGGACTTGAACCGAATCACTTGGCTCCGTCTCCGGTGACCAAGGTGTATACGAAAGAAAAAACGAATGGAGATATAGAATATATCCTTTATACAGAAGAAATACTACCTGCCTGAAAATATATATAATAATAATTATAAACAAAAAATTAGTATGATACATTAAGAAAAGAAGAAAACAAAAAAAAAAAAAAAACCACATAACTATAATAATGATATTGATAATATAGAAAGTTTTATTACTACTGTACGGTCTTGTGAAACACGACCTGTCCTCTATTGTAACTGTACGGCGCACCAAGTTGATGGTGAAAACAAAAACCTTGATCAGAGATAAGAAATAGGTCAAGAAAGAAAGGAAATGGAGACGAATAGATATTGTATAATTTTTAAGAGGATTAATCGAAGGTTTTTTCTGATATCCGAGAGTTTTCTACGCTTCAAAAGACCCCAGTAATAATAAATAATGCTCAAGTGATTATTAGTACGAGAATAGTATTGTTTCGATAGTCTGATGGGAGTCGTGGATATACTTTGTCTGTGGGAAGACAAATGAGAAGGATTAAATTCGAAATGACAATTAATAAAATCATAAACCGCGTTATTCTGTGGCTACGCAAAAAAAAAAAAAAAATTAAAAATGAGTGCAGCGATTTATTATGAACGATTAACGAAGACTTTTGAATACTGATGAATAAATGAATATATTTATATTATATGATAATAATTGATACACTAAATGATAAGAATATAAAGAGTTTATAGTATGAAATACTCTCCGTAGAGATTGATGGTGGTTTTTATTATATATATATATATTTACTTTTTTCTTTTCTTTTTTTGTTCTAATGATATGAATAAATAAAAAGAATCAATACTATAACTTTATACGAATATTAGAAAAACCTTTATTATGAATATAATCAATTAAGAACGACAAACCGAGAGGCGCGAGGCGCACTAAGACACGATATACGATACGATATTGTATGGATAAGTATGTTAGTATTATGAAGATTATTTGACGATGATGGTATTTGTATTTGTATTTATATAGAAACAAAAAAAAAACAAAGAGAACATACACCGTGTAGAGATTTATTGTTTATCATTATTGCTAAACTATCGTCTTCGCGCCGCTTATTCTGTATTACATAACTATAAAACTAGATAGTAACTAACTAAGTGTAATGGCTTTCCATGCTCTACTCTGATTCTAACTTTCTTGACTGTATCAGATTTTTTGCTAGTGAATGAAAAACATGAATCGATGACGAATTTTGAGGGTCAGATGCGGATCGAGTTCGCATGGATTGCCTGATGAATATTCAACAGTGTGATTGTACAATCTTTGTGATAGGAAGAGCTCAGATGGAGCATGCTAGGTAGCTTGTTGACAAACAGATAATGAGAGTTTCGATCAGTCGCCTTTTATACCTTGTAATTGTACATTAGTTACGAATAATCATTATCTATTTTAGTTTCTTGTTTGAATTTATTTTTCTTTTTTTTTTCAAAGTGTTATCATTATTATAGACTGTATAAAACTAATACACTCTAAATCTGTGCCTTTTTACCATTTTGCCTGGCTAAAAAAGTAACAAAAGAATAGAAAAAACAAATGAGAAAAAAAAAGATAAACAAAATAATAGTAAAGAAGAGACTTCTTGGCTTATGAATTTAATTATAATACTTCATCATAAACTATTGATATTGCATTTAAATCCAGAGACAGACTATCGATGATCCTAGAATTGAGAAATAAACTTGAACGGATACTTGAATTGGTTTTTCGATTCCATCGTCTTACAATGGCTTCGGCAATACTAGTAATATAATAATCATAATGACAATAATAATTCCACTACTACCCGCCATACCCGGGTAGGTATGTCCCCCGGAGCTACTTGAAGCTTGTCTGGGGCTAGCGAGGGAATCTTCAGTAACCATCATTATGCGTCTGCAGCCGACTTGAAGCGTTCTATAGAAACACCCGCATTCGCACAGGGGGCAAGGAATTAACTTTATTATCATTATTATTATTATTATTATTAATACCACTATCATTACAATCCACAATCTTTTTTTTCTGCGCTTGCATAATCAGCTTTTTTTCCTCATTCTCCGTGTTTCGTAATTCAATTACTCAACTATCGATATCGTTTCTATCTTTGCACTATCTAGGGTGGCAGCGGTCGATTTTTCCCAATTTCTCAAACCAGTTTCAAGGAGACTAGAGCAGCTTTGCAATCTATCAGGCATATCTATCGTTGAAAGTTCTAATTCCTCGAAGTATCGTTCTATGTCTGGCATGATTAAAAAAAATTACTTATTTCAGATTTTTGATTCTTGTATCGTAACTACTTTGAGCAGGATTGACAAAATGTTATCTCACGAATCTGCATTCTATACCGCGATGACTTAGAATCCAGTGTCCCTTTGTCACGTCGTTAAATGAAAATTAAAACAAACATTTACAATAACTCAATTCAACGATCGATATTCGAGTAAAGAGATCGATCATCATTCAAGAACAATTCAACAAAAGTTTAAAATCTTCATTACCATTAACGATTACTCATTACATCATCGAATTACCTAAATCATTCATTTTAACATGACGATACTGAAGAGTCTAAGCATAGATCGATCGATAGAGTTGGAAAGGAACAAATTTATCTTGTTTCTCTTCAATTTATCGCGCATGAGAGACAAAAAATATATAACTAAAATAATAATACATAAATATGAACAGAGAATAAAACAAACGAAATCATCCGTGCGTATTGGCAGGTTTTCTAAGTGATCCATAAGAAGAAAGAGAAAGAGAACGAGATCGAGAGACAGAGAAGAAAGACAGTTAATCAATCTCTCAAAGACCACGAAGAAGATGAAGATGAAGATGAAGATGAAGACGAACCGAGATGATTTCTATTTCGCCTTGTTTCCCAAGAGAGACGAAACGAGTGCCGAGACGGAGTTTGAGCAGAAAATAATATTGCGTTCCGCAACATTTACCAAAAACTCGTCGCTATTTGACCGAAGCTACTTATAACTGCACAATGGAAGTATAAACAAAAAACAGAGAAAACCCAAAGGAAAATTTTTCTTTCTTGTGTTCTCTCTCTCTTTTTTTTCTTACAAATTTCTATCGACAAAAAGTCAAAACAGCAAATTTTTTGTGCCGTTTTATTTCGTTCTTCCAAATCGTTTGTTGGATTTTTGCTCCGGCGAACTAGTTCTCTTCGTTCATTCATATTTTATTCGTTTTGTATCTACTTTAATTCTTCACAGTATTTTCGGCAGCTTCCGAGTTGGGAAAGAATAAAATATAAAACATCCGAGGGGAATTAGGGACTAGAGACAGAACGGAAAGAAAGGATTCGCCTATTTCTCTTTTCCAAAGTTTTCTTTGTTTTCATTTTATCTTATTCATTTTCTGAGTAGTAATCGTCGATAACAGAGCCGCGGTATCAACAGAATGAGATTAGGTACGTTAATAAAACGAAGACAACGTCATTGTAAGACGCGACCGCTTTTTAGCTACAGGCTTGATATAAAATTATTGAATCTGAATTAACGAAATACTATTCTGCACATTTATATGATATATTTAAGGGTATGTTTGATATAAAAAAACACTGAGTGTCATAAAAGTAACTAATAATAATAATCAATCAATCAATTGAATAAATGAATAAGTAAATAAATAACCTGCGGTAATAATAATAATGATGACGACGATGACAAGCTGTAAAAAAGAATAAATAAATACATAGAATAAGCATTTGGGTTTATGAATATACATAAAGTTAGGAAAACGCAATTAATAAACAATTATCATTTTACATAGTTTAAATTTTATTATACTGTAATATTATTATTATTATCTTTGTTATTAATTATATTGATTTGTAGTTTATAGACGCAGTACTTAGTTACATGCACCGTATAAATAGAATGGATCATATAAACGAAGAACCGTAACAGAACGAATCAACAAGTTTACTAAAAGAGTTGAAAAAAATATGAACAAACGTTACAAATTTCATATTTGTTTTTATGATTTTAATGTTATTCAATTTCATTCTATTCAATACGGAATTGTATCGATACATCGTCCAGATTTTTTTATTTTTCGCTCTTTATCTAATAATCATGGTGCAGATTAAAATTATTTTTATCATTATTCTTACTATTATTACACAAAATAATCGAATATAATAATTCGTGAAATATAGACACACTTTCAACAAATGCTGCTCATCTGCCTCTTTCCAATTTACGAACCTAAATGTAAATAAGTAAATAAAGAGATTCGATAGAGTCTCGCGTCAGTGCTAGCTAGAGTCAAAAGCATAGCGAGAGACTCAGTACACGAGTAAACAATATCAGCGCATGTCTGTTTGTGTGTGTGTGTGTAACTATATTTTCTTCAAGTACATCCACACATGGAACAAATGTCGTCAACCGAAGAAAAAAAATGGATGGGAAAAAGAATTGAGATTTTGAGGGTAAAAATCAGATGAATGATCAACGATATTATTATTATTATTTTATGTTATTTTAGTTTTGATTATTTTGATATAGGTAAAAATATTCTAATACAATCATTATACTTAATTATAATGAAAAACACAATACCTTGTCCTACCCGTCATCACCCAATTATACAAAAATGAAATGAAAAACTAAAACACGAGAAAAAACGAACTGATTTGAAATGCCAATGTGCCAGACTCTGAACGTTCCGTTTTTTTTCTTTTTTTTTTCTTGTTTTTGGTTTTTCAGATCCAAAAATGTGATCACCTAATATGAATTTTCGGTAATCAAATGACAAATCCGTGGTCATTGGCCCAAAAAACCTCCGGGTACCAATTATCATCCAAATCTGTTCGTCCGTTCACGAGATATAATAATTTCTATTGGATTCTTTGGAATTCTGTTGTCTGAATAATTCGGAAAATACTGAACCGATCAAAGCCAATATCTAATCAGTTTTATCGATTGAGAGTTGAGATCACAATCATTACAATCCGGTTATTCTTGTTCTCGAGACATCGTCGGAAGAAAAATTGTACATACGTACATACATACACTCATACACGCACAGACGTCCATGTGGAAATGATTGGAGGTGATTTTCTCTACACTTAAAACATGGAAATGCAGCTTTAGTGAAAATTCAAATTTTCATAATCGGGGTGATTACGATGACTCTCTCTTTTATCTGAAAACAGCTAAACCAGAAGTTGAAAAAGAGAGACTATATAGACATGTAAATACAAATACCTATACATGGTGTTATGTTTGATTTGATCATAATTTATACTTTTATATACGTAGTACGTTCTCGAATATTGGTGAGACTGGGATTGAATCAGTTTGAGGCAATGCGATACCGAAGTGCCTCACTTTGGCCAATTTTCGTTGTGAATCATCCTACAAGTTCAGAAAACTGTACAAACTTGCTCCGCCATAGTCAACGTCGTATCCCTCGAAACGATCTTGCGGTGCTTAGTGTGACTGACGATGAAAATTCATCAGAGTGTTGCACTTCGCCATCGTCTTTGACAGTATTTTGCCATTCTTTGCACCGCCTTAATTATTCACACAGCGAGTCTGCGTTGAGGTAGAGAACGGAAAATTGGAAAAGAATGCAGTAAAGTCTGATATACATTGGTGGAGAAGAGTGTCAGGATCTTCCCTTTATTTTTATTTTTTTAATCTCTTCTTACATTTGTTTTCGAAGAATAACGCTTCAGGATTTATGTTCTCGTCGCTCAACTTATTATGTACATATGACTGTGCGCAGCTATGTTGTGGCGCTAAATATATACACGTGTAATAATAATTTAATTTAATTGATGAACTAATGGGTTCGTTAGACAGCAAACAAAAAGTAGGGATAATTTTTTTTCTCTCTCTTTTATATGTCATTATTATTTTTCACGATGTAGGTAATAATATAAGTAGGTGAAATCGCGCAAAAGTGTCGAGGCGAATTACTATGGTAGGAAAAAAAATGAATGAACGAATAAATAAACGAATAAATAGATAATTCTAATGAGATGATGGAAATGAATTTATAAATTGTAATAAGGTACCATCTAGTTCGGTCTTTTTTTTTTCAGTTTATTTTTGTAGAGGTGGGCGTGTGATTTTTCTAATTCAATTAGATTTCAATGACTTATGAATAATTACACATTTATTGTAATATTATTGTAAGTAAAGATATGGTGTACCTATACCAACAACTTTGATAGCGAGCCATGCATACGTGGATAAATGAATAGACAAATAGATGAAATATTTAAACGAATTATATCTAATAATCATAATAATACTGCAATTTAATTGTAACATGATTCGTATGTTATAATTTATAAATGAAAGACGAAAGAAAGAGAAAAAAAAGTGAGAAAAGAAAAGTAACGGAAATACTACGAATAAAAAATATGATTTTATTTATCGTCGATATGGAATGGAAAGAATATTATTGATAAGAAATAAACAGTTAGAACGTATAAAGATGAATTCAATATGCGACATGATGATAATAATAATAGGTACTAATAGTTTATTAGCAATGATTTAATAATGATGAATCGTTACTATTATTATCATTACTATTATATGTATGCAATACATTTTTTTCGTTGTCTCTTTAATTGAACTTTAGTTTTAACATATATACTCTATAAATTAGTAATAATTACATATTACTATAAAATATTAAATACATAGGTAATACAATTACAAATACAGTGAAACCCCGCCTATTCGATAAATTCGACCTCTCAAACGAGGTTTGACTCAGTTAATATTTGACCACCGTCTTAATCCTCACCATCGGCCAGCATCAGGCCCACTCAGGAGGCTGTACATAGAATTCCTAAAGGTTGATTTGCATACAATTTATAAGCCATGAGGGATAAGACATTACATCTATCGCTTACACCTTCTGCCTATGGCTTATGGAGTTTTTCGGGGGCACCTGCCAAGTATTACGCATGTGCTTTGGGAGTTCTGTGTGCTCCAGCCTTCATAGAGTATGTGGTTCTTGCTATGGTGAGTTGCGCGCGCATTCTGCTACGCGCTATTAGTGCGGGACAAAACAGAGGGCGTGGTAGCCCGTATTTTTGTAAAATAGCCGAGTTAGCTCAGCATTGAGTGTGTCGAATAGGTAAGGTTTTACCGTTCATACATTTATATATACAAATATTATTTACTTTTTCTTTCTTTTACGACATAGATAGGTAATACATTTATTTAAAACCGTGCGATATGATATAGGAAAAAAATATATATATATATATTCATGATCAACTTTACAACATAGATAAATATTAACAATTTATTATTATTATTGGTATCATTATATTATTGATATATTGTGCGATAATATTGTGGAAGTATGAAGAGAATGAAGAAGTTATTATATTAAGAAGCATATAAAAATGATTTGAAATAGTTTTTATTATTATTTAATAATAAAAAAAAAAAAAAAAAAAACAATGGTTTTTTTGTTACTCGGTTCTTTTGTTACTCAGTTTTTTCAACAGTCTTTCTTCTAGTTTGTTATATAGGATATTTCTTCGTATGATGTTTGTCTCCTCTGTGTAGGTATACGTTGTCATATGTTTGTTTATAGCTGTGTGCGGTTTATCATATTCATTTTTGGAGAAACTATTTCCTCTTCCCTGTATTCAATAAAAAATCAGGGGGAAAAGATGAACGATCATGTATTCCATAAAATAGGTTTTTTTTTTAAATCTCGATTGATTCGGCTGAATGCAATTCAAGCTTTTCTGGGATTCTTCTGTCATCGTTTTGTCTAAAATATCTAATTTTGTACATGTTTCATTGTTTTATTGTTTTACATATTCGCTTCCACCACATGCTTCGTTCATTATTCGCTCAGCTAATGACTGAAAAAAAGATACAGCTTGTATATTGCAGTATTTGGTTAGTTTCTTGATATTCGATCTCCATTGCTAATGGTAATCGTGAGCACCGTATACGAAAGCAAAAAAAGTATAAGTATCTATACTCTCATTTGTTAGCAATTTGTTTGTTTTGTTATTTCAGCCCCATGGACCCATCCGTACCTCCCAAGCACGCAGTAGTGAGGTACGTCGCAAAAATTTCATGATTTTTTTTAAACAAAATTACGTTTTCTCCTCATTGAATTGTTTATCAATCCGTTGAATCGCATCTGTTTCCCACCCTTTCCACCACACCGCTCTGAAATCCCAATATATACGTGTATGCGTGTGTATTTTTCTTCTGGATGATAAATGAAATGGGAAAATGGTAGTTCGGTCTTACGGTGTTTTTCTTTATTCATTGCAGTGGCGCTACTACAAACGACGAACAGGTCAAACCACGGAGTCTTCGATTTACTTGGAGTATGAGAACGACGAGCAGTCGAGACCCCAACGAAATAATGTCCGAGATACGCAAGGTACGGCTATTTTCATCATCAAAATGATAATTTCTTGTCATACATTAGAAATAACAAACATCACAATCGTCTCTATCATCGTTTCCCAATCGCGTCTTTAACCCCTTGCCCTGTCGTTCAGTAATAGTAACTAGGAATTGGAAAAAAATATATAAAATCAGGAGAAGCCACGAAGTTAGCGGGAAAAGTTACTGAAAACCGCGAAAAAAAAAATAATAATAATCGTAGAAATATCTGCATGCGGTGATAATTGAAGGGTCAATCACTCTTGGAGTCCAGCGCATAGTGGTGTGCGAAGTCCCATAAAGTCTGTGAATAATCCGTAAAGTCCATGAAGTTTCGTGAAGTCTTTGGGAGTTTACAAATCCAAATTACTCCGTGTTCACTAAGCATTTTTTACATTTTTAGAGCTGGGTAAAAGTTCCTATAGAATACGCATTTTTTTCAAATTAGGTATACAAGGTGGTCGATTTAACTCTGCCACCCCGAATAACTTGGTTATCATCGATTGTATAGAAAATTGTTATGTGGAAAAGTTGTTGCATTTGGAGAGGGAAAATGAGTTTTGGAAGCGAATGTCAGCTGGAGGTAATATATTCTGAGATTTCGGTGTTTGCGATGTTTTTTCAAATGGGACCACCTATTTTCTTGCTCACTACGAGGAAGCTGACTTCAAAACGCATCCAACCATATGCAGCAACATGACCTTCGAATGACCTGCGGTCCCAAAATTCATGATTAAATGATGGAGGTGGGAATTCAAGGAGAATGAATTGTATCGGCACACCGCACATTCGATGCTTCTTTCACATAATTCATGTTACCAAATGTTGTTAATCAGTGGATTCAGGTTGAAGAACAACATTATGAGCATTTGATGAAACATCCCAACCACCGAAATCTCAGAAGATATGACCTCCACGTGACATTCGCTTCCAAAACTCATTTTCCCCCTTCAAATGCAACAACTTTTCCATATGCATAAAGATTTTCTGTACGATCGATGATAACCAAGTTATTCGGGGTGGCAGATTTGAATGGACCACCCTGTATAAAGTATAGTTTCCGGGCATACCCAATTGGGTCTGTTTCCCGAAACTATTTCAGGTGGCAGCAGGGGGCTAAGCCACCAAGATGGCGGCGTCACTAACGCATATGATTCAGTAATGTATTATCTGTGATAATGCGTGTGAACAAACTATTCCAGGTGGCAGCAGGGGGCGCCATGCTGTGGCGCCACCATCTTTTTTTTCATTTTTTGTTCATTAGAAAAAAAAAGAAGGGTGCGCCGCCATCTTGGTGGCTTAGCCCCCTGCTGCCACCTGAAATAGTTTCGGGTAACAGACCCAACGTCAAATCTTAAATAGATATTTATGTGGCATGCGCAGAAAGTAACTGTTTATTCGGCAAGGTTATGTTTTTCGTACGAGCCGTTGTTTTACCTGGCGAGCCGAAGGCGAGGTCATATCTTCAAAAAGATATTTTTACGGCACAGGCATTAAAAAGTCACTTTTTGACGCCTGTTTTCGTTCCGGCAAATGGCACTTTATACCGCTAAGTTCAAAGTTGCGGTATAAAGTCTTTATTCCGCAACTTTGATGCGCAGTTCGAAGTGCGCATGTCAAAGTTGCGGAATAAAGTCTTTATATCGCAGGTTACCCCCTCTCTATACGCAGTTCGTGCGGAACTCAACTGGCGTCAAAGTGACTATTAATGCCTTTTCCGTAAAAAATATTGTATGGGGCATGCGCAGAAAGTAACTGTTCAGCAAGGTTATGTTTTTCGTACGAGCCGTTGGTTTTACCTGGCGAGCCGAAGGCGAGCCTTGTAAAGCAACGGCGAGTACTAAAAACATAACCTTGCCGAATAAACAGTTATTTTCGGCGCATGCCACATAAATATCTATTATATTATGTCATCGGATAAGCTTGAAATACAAAAAAGTTAGTTAAAAACACAAGATATTATTTAAAATCGATTGGAAAATTAATTTCCTGAGAAAGTTACTCGATGCAGAAGTGAGTTACTAGAAAATATGAGAACGAAATAATGGAAATAGGAATAGGAATATCTCTACACATGCACTAGAAATTGAAAACTTCTCGGGGACACGAAAATGTTAAGTTACTAGACACATTGATAAATTACTAGAAAACTTGAAATCCCTCAAAAAATTGAAAAAAAAATCCCCTAAACATCGCGAACAGTTAGAAATTCTTGGCATTGGTTTTTTGGTACGCCGCTTAAATAAGGTGGTAATATAGGTGCTGGACGCAAACAAGTGTCAGTACGAGCAGAGGGAGAGATTTCTACTGCTATGCGCGCATGGTGAGGCGGCAACGGACAGTCAGGTGCAGTGGGAGATCGAAGTCTGCAAGCTTCCTCGACTCTCGTTGAACGGTGTGCGGTTCAAGCGCATATCCGGTACCTCGATAGGCTTCAAGAACATCGCTAGTAAGATAGCAAACGAGTTGAAACTGTGACTGCCGGCAAACGGGGCCACCAACGCTGCTCCCGACACTACCGCCACCGCTACTACCGTCGCCCCCGTTGCTGTTGCTGTTGCTGCTCCGGTTGGCGCTGACGACCCATAACCCTGTGCAGGCGACTACCTCCTCCTCCACTGCCGCCAATTACTAAGTTTGAATAAAATTAACTGCGACATAAAAACTGTAATAAACAATAAAACCAAAACTAAAACGTCGTCGGCATCGTTGTCGTCGAACACCTCGTCGTCGTCGTCGTCGTCATGTTATTCGTATTTCTTCTTTGACTCGGAAGGACTAATTACAAATGACAAAGATAAAGAAGACATAAAAGACGAAGAAGAAATATTTGTCTAGACGCGAAATGATAAAATACAATTTTCGTTTTTTATTTATTTTTGCCTTTTTACCTTTGTCATTTTGTCGCGTGGTGTTATTTTTTTTCTTCACCAATACGGACGATTCGTCGTGTGTCTGTGACGATATAAAACAAGAAAAAAAAAGAGGCTGACAAACAAACTTGAGAGAGAAAGAAGTATAAAACAAAAGACGTTGAGATGATTCGTTATTATGTATAGAAGTGTAGTTATATATATATATGTATGTAAATTATATATAATATAGTTACGTGTAATTATAATCCTAAAAAAGAAAGAGAAAGAAAAAAATACTCCGAGTGCCAAAAACGAAAAAAAAATTTACTGAGTGTTTTTTTTTTTTTCTTTTAATTTCATTCTTTTCAGTTTCTCTATGAGAAAAAATTCAATGATTATTATTATTATAATTATACATAGATACATACATACACGCGCATATATACATAAAATTACAAAATAAAATAAATGAACGTATAATTATATAAACGGAAAATATTATCTCGATTATGAATTATGATGAAGTGGGAACGTATTCTAAAATTTAGAAGATATAACGTGTTATAGGTATTATATAAATAAATAAATAAATAAATGAATAAAAATACAAATTTAATAATCCCATAGAAGATTTAATAATGTATGCGGTAACAGCGACTGCGACAGCGAGAGCAGTGGCGGCGGCGGCGGTGTCTTAATTCTTAATTACGTAATAACACAATATCGTATAGTAAATTAATATTATAGATATTATAATTACTATTCGCTTTTCAATTTTCACATACATTATATACATACACACATTAATTTACGTATACATTTTACAAAACATTGAATAAATGAATTTAATGAAAGATGAAGATAAAATATAAATAGACAAAAATACAGAATATATGTCTCAGAGAGCCGATCAATTCGACACATAATATGATACAATACAATAAATAAATAAATGAATTAAATAGGTAATTTGTGGTGGTCGGGGTATATTTGGGTATACATAAAATAATGTAGAAATATTATTATTATATGAAAAATAAATAATCGTCGTTAATATTATTATCATCACTCATTTCATTCATTATTATTATCATCAATCATTACGACCATCATGCGAAGTAAACTAAACTAGAATAAATTATAGAATGAATACATTATAAGAGATGATGAAAATAACACCCACACAATCAATCACACAGAAAGAAATAGATGTACACAAAGCATATACTATATTATATATGTATTAATTAATTAATTATTATTATTATTATTATTATTATTATTATTATTATTATGTATCGGATCGTATAAAAAGTTGAAGATTATAAAGAAAAGAAAAACAAGTATAAGAATCATAATAAGAATAAGTAATGAAAGAAACCGCTTTATATTTTTCTCAGTATAATAATAATAATAATGATAAAAATAATAATAAAATTATTATTATTATTATTATTAATTGAACAGTCGATAAAGAGAAAAGTAAATTTCTGTACCTATAATATACATTATATATACACTAATTAATAAATATACCGTGGAGCTAATTCTAATTCATTCTTTAATTTGATGCATTTTTTCTATACTCAGAACATCTGTTTCATGATCGTCGCTATTATTATTATTATTTTATTATTATTATTATTATCATTATTATTATTGAAGTAAGATAATTTCACTATAAATATAAATATAGATACATACGTACCATGTAGGTAAATAATACATATACATATAATATAATATTTGATTATAAATAAAATAAATGAAATAAAAAAATAATTGAAGGAATGATATAAATATACAGAATAAAAACGTCGTCGTCGTCGTCGTCGTCGTTGTATACATAGATCTACATTCTATGTTTAACAACATTCTACACTAAAATGAAATAAAATAAAATTGAAGTATGAAAAATACGTATGTAGTTTATAAATATTTGTATATGACAGACATTTATTATTATTATTATTATTATTATTATTATTATTATTATTATTATTATCATTACTGTCAAGATTATTATTGATTAATTGAATGAATTGAAACAAAAGCAGAAAGAACAACAACAAAAAAGTGATCGTATGCATAAATATACAAGGTCGTAGTAATAGATCAAACAGTGTGTTTTTCTTAATCGACATATTGATATTGACACAATTTGTTTATTGGTTCGAACGATAAAAGGGAGGGAGAGAGAGAGAGAGAGAAAGAAAGGTAGAAAAACCTTACCATAAAACATACCCCCGAACATCCGTACGGCGGTGGTACATTGGTTTCTGAAGGAAGCAAAATTCAAAAAAACCAAAGAAAAATAGATATACTATTATCATTATCATTATTATTCCTATCAGCGTTATTCCTGTAATTATGAATTAGATAGTTTTCTCGCTCTATGCAGTACTACTGGACTGATTGTGAGCCGAATCAAAGCGAGACTACGTATTGACCTTGTATGTGAAGTTTTGGTTTCGTTCGTTTCGGCTTGATTCAATTTCACATATAGCTTGCAGTGGCCTCGTGTAGAAAAATGAAAATGCAAGATGCAGACGAATTGCAGACGATTCGGAATTTTCTGTGATCGTAAAGCTGATAAATCGTATGAGGTGAGTATGTGTGCTGTAAGTGTATGCTATCACGTGTATAATATTTTATATTACAGTTCGTGTACTCCATATATAAGGTACGACTCGTTTCTATCTGGGTGATGTGTGTTGGATCAGTGGCTGATCTTACTATTTCTCACCTTGCTCGTCCATGAAATCTTGTGTCCAATGCAGGATGTGTCTAGAATATTTTGCGTCCAATAGGCAATAAAGCAAACTATTTTGTTTTTGTCCAATTTGATGGTGTCCGAACGGAACTCTTCCATGATGATTGCTGCCATCATTAATGCTGGCAATAATGATAATAATAATGGAAAAACAATACGATTGTATACGTGACGCATACCTTTAATACCATTACTACTACTACTAATATTTACTGTTTTAGTATTATACATATTTGAAAATGAAAACAAAAAATCGATAAAGAAAAGAAAAAGTAAATGAAGAAAAACAAAACTTGTGTTTGCAAAACTAGAATTGAATAAACATGTAGATCAACTGGAAACACTAGAGTACATATTATATGCAGTGTAGGTATCACGTAGGTATTGTTATTAATATTATCATCATTATTATTATTACTATCAATAATATTGAGAGTAGATTGTTTACGTAAGCGTGAGCTTATAAAACCCACATAATAGGGCTATATTTGGTTTACACGAACCAATTAATACATTACAATTTTTTTGAAATGTCGTCGAATAAGATTCTGTAGACCTCGAAACGTCTACTATAGTTAGGATTCAAGTTTTTACCTTCCATGAAATTGCAGCGTTCGTTACTGTCGAGGAAATTACGTTCAATAGATAATGTGACGAATGCGTGTATGACGACTGAATATGCGATTACAATGCGTTCGAAAACTATAGATACAGAGTTGCAGGTATAAATATAGTCACTCCGACAACTGTTGGCCTCATTTTTTAAACCTTCAGCTGGAAGTTCACATCAAATGTAACATGAAAGTACAAGTCGTCGTCTGCCTACTCTTTGCCTCACTAATTCTTCAGCTGCACGGACTTACTCCGGAACAATGGAGCGATATCGACAAATTATCACCTGAAGAAAGGCAGAATGCTGAAAAATGTAAGTTGGGTAATTTTTATATGGGTGAATATTGTGACCCTCGGGTTATTCATTCTCTGTGCTTTTTTCCACACGGAATTTAAAACGTGCATTTATTCGTATCGTATATTTATACGCTCTGGAACATATTGCACAAAACGTCTGTGGAGTACGAAAATCGATCGTGACAATCGGATAGAAACTTGATTATTGTCCAATGTCCATCCGTAACGTCTTACCGTTTCCCTTGTAATGGTAGTGCACCGGTTGACCAGTGGTGGAACGTGAACCAGTGAATTCATACGTGAAAGTTGTCACTTGTTTTATCGTTAAATTCCTACTAAATCGAATACTACACTTTGTATTTTTTGTATGCTGTTCAGGTGTAGAGATCCAGCCCGAAGAATTTTGTTGGCAGCAGTTTTGCGCGCCTAAAGGATAATCAGCCACGATCACAAACCAAGCACGACATCTAGAAACTTACAGTAGTAAGGATGACTTATTGTTCACTAAGTTTGTGAAAATAAAGACCCGCAAGTGGGAACTCCCTTCCTTCTCATGGTCCTGGTTTTATTATTTACCCTCCTCGATCGCCTGGGGTCAAAATGACTCCATAATCAACCTCGAAAATTGAGCAGAGGCTGCTGGACCCTTTAATTAACAAAACTTCAGAAAAATTGAAACTATAAAATCCTATAGCGGAGATATTAATTCACGAACGTGGATCCAAACTACTGCTTATATAGGCTTTAGCAATGAGTGGTGTGCTTTAGTATCATAGTTCCGTCATTAATTGTCAAATTTCATTAACGGATCATGACGAAAGTCTGGACTTCAGAGTTTGTTTGGGATATCAGTAATAATTTATAGTCGGGAAATGAATATTTTGAAATGGTACATTTTTTCCTGGGATTTTTATTGTTTTTATTCCATACACGAACGGTAAGGCCGATTTCGCTACCTATTTTCGGGAGCCAAAGAGCGGTTTTACCGACCGAGAAGTTTCTACTCCCGCTGTGGGAGTGAAGACTGAAAAGAATTTATCCGCCAGTTTGCTCTGCCGTACCGACCAAAAGACCGTGAATAAAGAATTTATCTCCCTAGGGATGTAGTTACGTCACATAACCTAAAATGTAAGCACTGATCTGCCCGCGAAATCGGCTTCCGTTCATGTATGGAATAAAATATCGTGTGCACCACGGTCGCATTAGACGTTTTCGCTCCCGAGCGTGGATACCCCCCTCACTTTCGGCTCGGGTGGCACACCCACGCTCGGAAGCGAAAACGTCCTTTGCTCCCTTGGTGCACAATATACTATTGTTACTCACAACTTCTCATACAACAAATTCAGTTCTTAAGCATGTTGTATAAATATACCTACAGGATCATCTAATTTAACCATCATAAGAGCATGCTACACTCATTTTTTACTCTTCTTACCGACCTTACCGGGTTTTCACTGATAGCAAAGCCTACGCGTCGCGAGCGCGGAAAAGGAACCAAGAGTGCAATTCTAAATGGAATTCCGAAGATATATATCGGAAAACTTCTTTGTTTCATGCAACAATGAAGACGTATTCTTGAAAACTGCACAAAATGGTAATTGTTTGTGCAGTTTTCAAGAATACGTCTTCATTGTTGCATGAACAAAGAAGTTTTTCGATATATATCTTCGGAATTCCATCTAGAATTGCGCTGTTGGTTCCTTTTCCGCGCTCGTGACGCGTAGGCTCTGCTATCAGTGAAAATAAGTGAAAACCGGGTACGGTCGGTAAAGAAGAATAAATAATGACTGTAGCATGCACTTAATTGACCATTGAAACGATATCATCGGTAACCGTTATCAGCCGAACATATGTACCGATCGTTGGTAATGCAGAAACGAGATGTCCGTATGTAAATCAGCCGCTGTTATTCCCGTTACTTCGATCGCATGTCCATTACCGGGTTTCAACTACTAACTTAAATAAGCCAGTAAAGGATGAAGAAGAAGAAGAACTAGTAACTTAAAAATGGAATTGTCTCTCTGAAGCCGTTGGGAAGTCGCGGACTTACAACTAGCCCACATTGGAATTAATGATAATGAAAATAATTTGATTAAGAGAACAGACGCTGCTACCAGCCAAGCATTCAAATTCAGATAGCAAATATGATTCCAAAAATTCAATGAAACGTGTACAAATTCGTGCAGACAGGCGTCTTATTTCTATCAGATATTTTACAAATTTACTGGAATAGATGAATATAAATAAAAACAGGTCGAATCCATAAATTACAAAATGTTGATAATAGCTGTAACCTGAGGTAAAATAATTTGCATAAGTTAGATAATATAGCACGTAATCATAAAAGACGGTGCGTGAGAAGTCCGTGGTGCGTGAACTGATGCCAGCGCCAAACCACCGACTAGCGGTTGGATTTTTCCCGACCGTCAAGAGAAAACGCCACAATACATACAAGCGCGAATTGATGAACCAAACGTGTTTCGGCGCCACTCGTACATCCACGCCTCACAGATTTTGTTTTACGACAGAATAGGATCGAATAAAATTGTTCTTCCAGCGTACATGTTTACGTACCTATAAAGCGAAATTGTAAATAAATTATGGAAATAGGTATGTAGTATCTAATCATTTCCTCTATTCTTCCCTCTCCGTGTCTTCTCAGTCCTTTCCACTTTCCCAACTGTTGTCGTCTTCGTGCAGAATTGCAGCGAATCTGTCTGAATTTTATTATTCCTAAAGCGACGTCTAGGAACTACAAATATCCTTCATTATCAAAGACTGTTTTTTTTTTTTTTCAAGTTTTGTTATTCCTTTATTTCACCTTTCTTCCTTCGCTCCTTTGCTAATTTATTTCTTCGTTTATTTCAATATATATAATAATCAATAATCAATAATTAATATTACTTGAATAATAACAATAATATTAATAATATAATCAATAATAATAATATAATATATATTATTTTACACTTATTTTTTTTCCTCTTACTTAATTCTTTTATCATTATTATCATCATCATTATTATTATTATTATATATATTTTTTATTTCCGTATCTTCTTTTATTTAGATGCAATAATAATAATTAATAATTTCTATTTAAGCTCCACGCGCGCATTTTTCATCATTCGCATTCTATTTTTCTTCTTCCCTTTAATGATTATATATTGTTTTCACCACACCTGCACGGAAAGTACGACTTTCGGCCCGCTGCGTGAACGGGAAGTCGTACTTTCCGATGCAGGGGGTGGTGAAAAATAGTATACTACCCAAGGGAGTGAAAAAGGCCATCCCAAACTGCGTTCTTGCCACCCTCGCCTTCGGCTCGGGTGTCAATCTCACATGCAGTTTGGAATAGCCTACTTTCCCTCCCTAGGTGTATAATATACTAATATGCGTATACGGCTTACATTCTCTCTCTCACTCTCTTTCTTTCTTTATCTTACTCTCCTTTTCTCGACCTATAATACTTTGTTAAATATTATTTATAGTGTTATTCGTCGAGGAAAAAAAAATCAATTCTTTCGTTTACAGAGCTGCGTTAATATTTTCTTCATCATCAATCAATCGTTTTTTCCAATTACTATATCATCATCATCATCATCATCATCATCATCATCATTATAATCAACATCATCTAGTTTAGTTATTATTATTAATAATTATTACATTATACAATACATTATTACACATTACATTGAATTTCTGTGATTTTATGATTACCTTTTTTTTGTGTTTTTGTTGCTTTTTCCTTTTTTTTCATCGTTTCGATTTGTTTAATCCAACTGTTTATTTATTTATTTATGCATTGATATTATTATTATTATTACTATTATTATTATTATTATGTGTGTATTATCGCTTATTTACATTCCCGCCAACAGAGCTCCTCATCGTCACCAGTGGTCTTGGTCTTTGTAGTCACGTGGCACACATCCAAGTTTCATTAATTCATTTAATTATTTTTGTTGAATTAAATCAATTACTTTCAGCACTTGCCCCTGACGGCAAGTTCCTGGTAAACATTTAATCAAACCCTAATTCTCCATCCTCTCTCGTCGTCGTCGTCGTGTTAGCTCTGTATTCTTCACGCCTCTGCCACAATCGCATAGTTATCAGTTTCATTAATCACCGATTTATTCATTTTTTTTCATCTATTCGTCTTTTTCTTCATCCTTCTTTACTAGTTTCGTTATTTTTTTTTCTGATACACAGACTACGACAGAAGATCTGAAACAAAAATTCAACATATTCAGACAGAGTCAAGATACTCAGCTACAATATTTCCGTATGAGGAATGGATTTGAAGATGGGAAGATTTTTGTTGAAAAAAATTACCTAAACGAGATTCTATGAAGTTTTTATCTGAATCAAAGAGTGAAAGATGATAGCCCTGGTCTGGAGGAAATGTATTTAGAGAAGATGATAGATGAAATGACTCTAGATGAAATTATCTTTATGAGTGATTGCATTTTTTTTTTTTTTTTAATATTCATCCGGATCGTGGCATAAAAAAAATCTTAAGTCTTGAATTTAGATAAAAGTGTAAAAGATGAGTTGATCTAGATAACATATAGGGTTGAACTAGTAAAGTTAATCACTGTGAAAAATGAATCGGCTCCCTGATATTCATAGAAAAGATGCATGGAAATAATCACCAAGTGATCCAATCTGGATAGAAAATAAATCTCGTTGATTATTATCTAGATGGGGTGAAAGATGAAAGGTTGCGGACAATTATTTCGGCTTATGATCCGAAAAAACAGAATGAAACAAACAGTACAATTATAAAATTTAGAACTAGATGAGATAATCTAGATAATTTGAAAGATGAAGATAAAGAAGGTAAGATAATAATCTGATAAAAATAATTATTTCAATCTTTGATGAAAATTGTAAGCGCTTGATACCGCATTACCTGGTACTTGATTGTTGTCCTGGGCTGTTTTATTGTTGGGAAAACTTTCCTGGACGAACGGGTTCGTATTATCATTAGCATTTGTAGAAACGGATACGAACGGATTGGCCAAAGGATTGAACGCTATAGCCGTAGGATTAAGATTCGAGTTGATTGAATCCTCGTTAGCCAATTTTGGTGTTGTAGCGGCGGTGAATTCTAGGATCGTTCCGCTACTCGTATTGCTAGTCGTCAGATCTTCAAAATCGGAGAAGTCTAACAGGTTGTTCGTCGCGTTGTTTTGCTTGCTACAAATAACAAAATAAAGGAAAATAGCAACAAAAGGAAACAAACAACTAAAACGACAACAGAATATTCTTTTTCTTTTTCCTAGGTCTAAAAGCTAAAATTATGGAAAATTTTCCTCTACGTTGTTGAGATTTTCGATTCTAGAAGAGCGAGTTACTGATTATCAATTATTTTTCTACAATTTCATTGTTTAATTATATATAAATATTATAAAAAATCTACAGAGTCTAGTGTCATTCTTACTTTTCTCTGGTTGCTGAAGAAAAAGAGCTCGTTCGTTACTAAGGCTAATAATAAGCCGTTGTTAATTTGTTACTAATTTCTATTTAGAGTACAAGAATCGTATTATTCAGTCGACCAAAACATGCAATCTTGTTCTTTTTTATGAATCATCTTTGCCTATTCTACTTAGAAGCTAATAGTGATAAAGCCTACGCAAACGCATACATGGCAAAAGTAGACAGCGGCAGTAATAAATCAGACACGTCGACTAATTCGGTTTAGAATGATTGAAGTAAACTTAGTATTCAGATTATTGTTATTATTATCAACTATATTAATCAATTACAACGTCGAGATTCCAAGATTCAATTAATTTGAGTACAGAAATACGCGAGGAGAAATAAAACAGGATATTGAAAACTCATCGTCATCCTTACATTCTTGGGTTTATTCGAGATTAAGAAATGTAGATAGGCGGATGAACTATGAATTACGTGGAATGATGGGTAAATGAATATGTCAATAAATAAATAACTGATTGATTGGATGAATGAATAGAGGATTTATGGAGAGTATACAATTGCACACATGGAGAACATTTGTTGGAAAAAACGACCAGAGAAATTCATCGAAATAATGAAGGAAATTTGATGATGAGAGGCAGGAAATGCGAAAAATTGATCAGGAGTCAATCAAAGAATTGGTTGGAAAGGAATTTTCCAACCGTGGATACTGGGAACACGAGTTAAAACAATACTGAACATAATCATAAATTGAATGTAGCCATGATAACAAATTAGAGAATATTGATCAATAATATAAATATTAAACATTGATTGAAGCTATGATGATGAAATTTATTGATTGAGACTTAATTTGTTAGATTTGTTATTGCAGAATACAGAAATGATTTGAAACTGAATAAAAGTAAACAGAATTATATAAATTTGAATAAACAGGGGAGGAGAGAGAGAAGCACTAGATCGAAACGAATTGTTCCTTTGTTTCATAGAAACAGCTTCTGAATAATTATCTCTTCGTTTAGAAAAAAAAATCTATTCTCCCTTAATGATCGAAATTACAAAATTGATATCGAGAAAAATTAGCGTAACAAATAATACGAATAAAATAACGAATTAATACTTCTTTCTTCATCTATATTTAGAATATGCGAAAAACGTTTATGTTTTATATATATATATATATATACCTATATGCTATCCATCATGAAATTTTTCATTCTATTTTTCCTACTTTCTTCTTTACATTATGTACACTGAAATTTATTCCTCAATCTACGTCATATGCATAATAAGTTCTATGTGAATTTGTAATTCACTATATACGCATATAGCATTTTTTTATTGTAGTAGTTGCATATTATTTTACTTCTTTCACGGGAAAAGATTTTTATTTTTTTTTTGTTACTCTTTTTTTTTTCAAACTTTGCTATCTTACGTCCGTTCTACAGTAGATCATCAGTGCAGCTCGATCCCGAGGTACTCCGTTAACGAGTTTCACATGCTCGAGAGCCACAGTGTATCGTCAACTTTGAGTCTAATAACAATCGGTTATCAATTATTGTCTGTCGTTTACCGATATTATGTCCAGAAAATGTTCGACAGGAGTCTGACTTTGACTCTGGCTGCTTAACACAGCCACAGCTTTGGTCAGCAACTCGAGGTCCATTCGCGCACGTATTGTTGCGAAACATTCAATTTTTTATTCCTCCTATCCAATTATTTATTATAAGCAGTAGTATGTATGTACTATGGTATAATGCGTATAATAATCATTGTTACACTATTTTAAAATAGTAGCATTATAATTATTAAATAACGGAAGAAGAATACAAAAACAGCAAACAACAGAAAAACTAAGTACACAGAGTTTAATTTATTCGTAGTGCCTATAATGTGGTACTAACGCAATATAAATATCGATAATCAGATTCAAGAGGACTCGATCGTCACGAATGTTATTTTTCAAATCTCATATTCTGATGCTGGAATCATTTTTCGGAAAAATGACGATCAATTGATTGTAAAAATCTTAACGATTCTACACGATTCAAAATTTTGATTGCGTCTTTACCGCTCTTCTGTTTTTTTTTTCTTTTTTTTTTTAGGACCTTCGACCAAACACCACACAAATAACTGAAAAAAAAACTGTTTCGCACTCTTTGCACCATTAGTAAATATTGTGCGAAAATACATGTTTGTATCAATCTGCAATAATATTCGAGTAATTTATTCATTGAAAAAAAGTTCATTTCCATCAGTTTTGACGACATAGTCCCACTACGTTGGTTTCGAACATGAAGCGGTCGCTCCGAGGCAGAAAGGAACTTTTTGTGACTTGAAAATTGTATTTATTAGATTAGTGTCATTTCTATTCATCTCTTTAAAGTTATCGTCGCTGTTTAATGAACGACTCGGAACGATGAAATCTTTTGTAGCTCTTCTTCATCTTCTTCTTGTCTTTTTCTTCTACGGCACGATTGCTTCATCGTTATAGTACTTGATTATAGAAATATTATATAGACTTTTTATCGAATAGATTATAAGAAGTGAGATGATTTGTATTCCATTTCATTTTATAAGCGTGTTTCAAATTTCTGTAAATTGAGGCGACAGGTAGTCAAAATTAAATGTGGAAAGTTGTTCATCACAAGTTTTTCAAACCTGTAGCGATCGGAGTCTGTTTTATTCAGACTTGGAAGTCGAAAGTCTCATAAAATATCGACGATTTTATGCCTGTTACGATTCATGCTATACTTTCATATTGCAGTTGTAACAATCATAAAGCTAGTCGACAAGGACTATCGATCGATAATAATAAGTCTAATCGATCAATGATAATTCTTGTTTTATCCGGCCTACTTTTGCTATGTATATTCCTTTTTACAGTGAACAAATAGATCTTATAGTTTTTATAATTAAGATCGTTATTATAATTATTATATAAATAAAAATCTAGCTATTAATTAATAACAAATATCGCATAATTAGGATATCTATACTATAAACAGTTTGAGACGCTTGTGTCTTTCCGTTTCTTATCCCAAACAATGCCTCAATTACACAGTAAACAATATCGACGATCTTTATTACAAATTTTATCCAATTATCAACATAACAGAGCGGAAATACGAGTATATTCAATTAATTAATCGGCCTAACTACGAGAGTGAGTTTGTTTTTTTAAAAGAATCTCTTCATGGAAAATTTTGACTATTCTTCTCAGGAAAATCTTTTTTCCTTATATTCATACAATAATAATGAGAAAAAGCTCCAGCAAAGACAAAATCGCGATTTTTCTTGCTTTCCTTCATCAGTGGTTGACCTTGTGGTTGACTAAATCTCAAATCCCTCAAATTCAATTCATTGTCAAATTCTACTATCATACGATTTGTTTATCTCGCTTTCTCTTCCTAACTAAATGCGATTCTAATTCTTCTACCGTTTCACCTTCCTGTACAATATTCGCGACATTAATGAACTCCGATTTATCATCGGATCGCCTTACTTTAGTTGATAAAACTAAACCCATTTCTTTACGATCGAAAAAGATCACTGAATACTCACACAGTGGCGTTGTCTAGAGCGATCGGTTCGTTGATGAGACTGTCTATGCCGTTTCCGAGGTTTCCCCTCGCTGTTGTGATAGATAAATTTGTCGCGTCGTTGCGACGACCAGTGTGTCCGTTTATCTCTCCTTCGCCGTTACCCTGCTGTTCATTTTGCGTAGTTCCGTTGTCTATGATCTCCGTCGGCGAGTTATTGCTCCCGTTTTCACCGCCGTTAACACCGTTGGTGTGTCTGCTGCTACCGTTGCGCAATACTACGCCCGGAGCAGTCGGAGTCACGGAATTGTGCTCGATGTGTAGAGCCTGCTGTTCTCCTACTATGAACTGCTCCGTCGCCGCTGATATCAAACTTGCAGTCATGACGTCACCAACCTTTTCGACCGATAGCGACTTGTTCTCGTCTCCTGGACTAGAGTCCTCTTTTATTTTATCTCCGTCTCCGCCTTCGCCCTGAAATTAAAAATTGAGATATTTAAATGATTATTATTATTATCTTTTGAGTAACGACGATCGGCAGACCTAATAAACGCTGATTTTTTGTGGGTTTTTGAGAATTTGAAGTATCCTAATTTGTATCGAGTATTATGATACTCGGTAGACGTGAATTTTTTTTTTTTTTTGTAAACAGTTTGATCGAGATTTTTAGGGAAATTTAGAGAAATTGAGCTTGAGGTGGTTTTTCCGTTTGTTTTTGTATCATTTGCGAGCTTTGAAGTCTTCGAATTGGAATTTTTACGGAGAAAAATATAGACATTTTATCATCAGTCTGAAATTGAGAAAAAATCACGAAGTATAATCCAATATTTATCGAGAAAAAAAAAAAATTACTGACGAAGAACGAAAGAAAGATTAAATACGCTTGAAAAACAAGAAATGTCGGAAATAATTGATTTTTAATACCCATCAGATATCGAAAAAGTGAAGCAACTGATGAAAAAACGGGATAAAATAGATTGAAAAAGAACGAAAATAATTATACAGACGAGATAACAACAAAATAATGATAATAAACTTGGGTATATTGCAATTCTTACTTGTATCCGACTCTGAAGGATTAAATAAATACCTTGGTTGGTGTGTTGGGTTGATTCTTCCCCCTAGTCCTGAGCATGATTGCTTCGACTCGTTTGCGTCTAGCGATTCTCTCTTCTTCCTCCTTCTTTAGTCTCTCAGCCATTTCAATCCGTTGCCTGCAGGCATTAAAAACGAATTAATACCGAGCCTCGGGTTAATTATTTGAAAAGTTCCCAGTGTTCTTTTTCTTTTTTTGCACAAAACTAAGAAATAAATAGTAGAAGTTGTCCCAACAAACTTTTCAGCTTCTTCTCGGGCCTTTTTCTCCGCCTCTTCCTTTTCCACTTTCTGGCGCGCCTCTTCCTCGCGTCTTTTCCTATCCTCTTCTTCCCGACGTTGGGCTTCCTCGATGGCTAATCTGAGCCGCTGCTCTTCAGCCTGACGAGCTTCGCTCGCTAGTCTCAAGGACTCTTCTTCAAGCCTGCGCTGCTCCTCCTCTTCCGCACGCTGGCGTTCCTCTTCCAGACGTTCTTCCTCCTCCTAAACGAAAAAAAAAAATAGCATTATGGGTCAGTAACAGCGAAACGAAAAACATCGTCATCGAAACTCACGATTCTCTGCCTTTCGAGCTCCGCTTCTCGCTCCGCCTGCTCACGAGCCAGTCTTCGCCGTTCTGCTAAAGCTGCTTTGGCTTCTTCCTCAGTCGTGATTCTGATCTTTGCTATCATCGAAGCTGTGAAAAAAATATTGTCAATAAGTTCTCTTTGATTACATTTTTATTGATCTATTGAATTCCATGTTTCTGGTTGAATTATCCACCTGACATATCAACCGGTTCCTCGCTTTCTACTTCTAGCTTCTGTTCAGGCTCTGGAGATTTTTTCTCCGTTTTCTTTTCAGCATCTTTTTTCTCCTGTATCGGTTGCAGGCCTGGAGAAGCGGCGTGGACTTCCTTGGTGGGAAGTTGCACTTCCTCTTTCCCGGATTTGACTGCCTCGGGCTGGACAGAGACGGACGGTGCAGTTTTTGGGAGCTGGGCTTGATCCGCCTCGGGCATCTGATCGCTTGCGGCTTCGGCGATAACTACGTTTGTCTCCGGAACGGTTGACTCCTGGTGGAAATTGAACAAAATTAGCGTATGTTCATTGAGGGATTTTTCTTTTGATCAATTACCCTCGCAATATCCCTTCCCCAATTTCCCCGAAAATTCAATGGAAATCGATTAAGTAACGTAAAATTATAAAGAAATATGAAATTTTTGCATATAGATTAGGAAAGAAGTTTTCATTGGGTCCAGAGTTTTCTTAAATGTAACTAATCGTCTAAAATCGTGTATAGATATTCAAAAAATCGCTGCCATATCTTTCTCCTCTCCTTTCTTCTGGCTCGCGCGCACGCTTACTTCTGTTTTCTCGTTTCCGAGGTCTTTTTTCTCGTCGAATTTCTCGCTGATCGCCGTATCCAATTCCTTGACGTGGCTAGCATCCTGCTTAATAATCTCAGCGACATTAGTCTGAATGATAGGTGGCTGTTCGGATCCCGGACTCTGGAGCGGAGTGGCTCTAGGAGTAATTCTGGGTGAAGCTTTAGCAGACTTGATCAATTTGTCCGTCGGCTTTTTAGCCACTTCAGCGGGCTTTGGAGTCGACGGTTTCTTTGGAGTGCTGTGAACCTTTGGCAGTGGAGGCTTCGAATCTTTCGTCAGTTTCAAATCCCCGATGAAATCTAAAACGGAATAAAGTTCCTTTAGAATTTCTGGACGCCAAGTATCCGAAACTTTTGCGAGACTTTTCTATGTGCTTCAGCATTGAGACGCAGCATCAAGCGATTTGATAAAAAAAATATGTAGCAAAGACAAGAGAAACGAGGATAAATTTAATGGAAATCAAAATATTAACTAGAAGTATTAAAAAAGTAGGGATTAGAAACTAGAGACTAGAAAGCCGTGCTCACTGTGTCGCTGCTCTGTTACAGTTACACCGGTTCCGGCGATGGAAGCGGGACGTGGACGACGCGGGGTTGTCGTGCGAGGGCGGAGACTGACAATACTGCTGCCTACGCTGCTGCCACTCTGCTGGCTCAACGAACTGTGAGGACGCGACGGGCTGCTCGGGGTCACCTCGCCGCTACGAATACCTGGATACACCCACCCGACGGTTTGAGTATTTTTCATCGTGTCAGTGGATTATTTTTCAGATTTTTTGATCGAGTTAGAGTTCTATATGCAGAAATGAGTAAAACGACTGGAATTCTTGTTATCAAGTCTGCTGATTGTATTTGAGACATCGATTCGTTCTTTATCCAGATCCGACGGTTTAGGAAACGGATGGAAATGGGTGAATGAAACTATGTAATTCGATCTACTATTAACTACAAGTGCAATAAATCGCTCGATATTCAATTAAATAGGATTTATATGCTCAATGGGAAGCAAAAACAACGATACTGACGTGTAGTGCAAGTGAATAGAATAAATAAATAAGCGAATAATCAAATAATTACTTGAATAAGTATAAAAAAAAATGAGAATACGCGTCCAATTTCTGCATATACTCGGATTAAAATAAACATACAAAACTTCACAAGTCCGTTATATATGTTACGTCGATAGTATTGACTAATGGTTTCGAGTTGAACCGATGTGGAGATTAATTTCTTTCTCCGTCCGACTGATACGTTAGTTTGATCGACTAGACGCCCACCACCCCATGACCGAAGAAAGCTTGTAGGTAAGCAAAATAAATAAAATAAAGATAAAATGAATAATAATCACCAAAAATGAGATAATAAATAATTGAGAATAAAAAAGGATTGGAACTAAAAATTGATTAGAGTCTGTTGTAGATTCGTATAGTGAAATAAAACTGTCTGGGAGATCCGTTCGTCAAGGATCTCTGGAGAAAAACCTGAAATATTTTGTAACACATTTTTCAGTCGACTGGGAATCTCATAAGACGTTTAATTTCACTCTACAGAAATATAGTATCTTATTCGACGTTCCGATTTATATATACATTTATGTACAAAGAGAGAAAACAAAATATGTGCATCGCTTACCGAGTAGTAGAAGTAGTAGGAGTAGGTAGCGTGTGGTAGTAGTAGCATGATACCTTCACCAACGTCACCAGAAGACTTAACTTTGCGATTATAACATGTAGTTCTAGTTTAGTTGAAGTTAAAGTCGATCGTATAAGCATTACAGATTTTTTTTTCTTCATTACCTACGCACGGTTCAAACTTTATATAAAAACAGGAAGAAGATATCAGAATTACACCTTAGACAGAACGCAAAGATTTTATATTCATCGAGTTTTTTTCATTCGGAGCAAAACTAATTAAAATATCGTCAATTCTGTTAATTGATTTGATGAGAACCCCACAACATGGATTGGAGAAGCTTTCGATGTAGCGTGGCGCGTTTAGAGGTCAGTTTAGACTCTTAAATAAGTGAAAAAAAGGGATTTCTCAAATTATTCTACTGATATTCAAGCCAACGAGGATATTGTGTGATGTGAAATTCAGATGATCAATATGATCAATTAGTTACTCTGCGAGGCACTACTGCGGAGAAGCTTGGTATGATTGTTTATAGGACGATTGATTATCGGGTTCACACATCGTTATTTGAATGATATGAATAAGCGGCTGTTTCGAAAACTTCAAAATGTTTCAGACGAGGAAACGATCACTTCTTAAATCGGAATGCTCTGGGGTTGGAGGCTTTTAGATCAGATATCTATTGGATTCGAAATTTTATGAAATTCTGTAAAGTACTGAAACGAATTATGTGAGATCTGAGAAATTCTCGCAAGATTGTATAAAATTTGGGTAATTGTTATGAAAGCTTTTCAAAACCAATGAATTTCCTTTTCTATCATATAATTTCACAGTATACTATACGATATCTATTGGAATTCTGTGTTAATGTATAAAACCGAAAAACAGACCTTTTTCTAAACCCTCATGAAAAATGACAAAAACCAACAGTTTAATGTGCTAAAAGACCTAAGAGTGATCAATTCCTCGTTAAGATTTGAATAGAAGTTGAATTGACAGAAAAAAAATAACGTTTTCAACTGATTCTATTTGTCAAAATGAATGATCAAAGAGGTGAAAGAGTCTGAACTTGACGTAAAATGAATCAAACTGTCTGTCTTTGATGATTTCATGTTAGAAATAAGTGTATCGCGGGTTCGTAATGACTCCTTACCTTGTTGTTGTTGGTCTCTAGCTCTGCGCCGCAGTCGTTCAGCTCTGGTGTGTCTCGGAGCGGGTGTGGGGGCCCCGGGCAGAGTGCCCATACTACGAGAATTGTCTGAACGTTTAAGGGTTTTATTTGCAGTCTGAGGCGCGGGGGCAGCAGCCAAGTGAGACATGCTTCGACTCATGCTAGAAGAAGCGGCGAACGCAGAATTCTGGTTCTGCGTCTGTTGTTCGGCCAAAGTGCAAAGTTCGCTGGGTCGTTTCCTAGGCTGTGACAATTGGTCCAGCCTTGACATGGAGTAAGTCCTACCTGGGGATCGCGTGAATGCCTTTGAACTTGAGCTACTACGTCCGGTCGAAGGGGGAATAGCGTCTCTGGGCGAAGGTATGGTCGGCATTAAGTCTGTACGCCGTCTGTTAACCCTCAGGTACGCCGAACTCGGCGTTCCGGGGCTGCCGTCGATATCTTCACCTGTAAATCGTCCCCCATTTCTCCTTAGACGAGACAACTAAACGCTGCAAGCTAAACACTGTCGCTTTGCGTTTCGGTTACATAAACTTAGGTAAATAAATTTAAATAAATCATTGATTAATACACCAAAAGAAAAATTAACTCTCGTGCAAAATTCAACATGGTGATGAACGAATATCAGGCGATTAGATGATAAAACGATGAAAAATGAAACTATAGTAAACTCAATAATACGAAAATCAAGGAACAATGTGTTTCTTGCGAAAGCTTTTTTATAACTAGACACTCAGATGCAATTAAAAACGACAAAACGCTAGAATAATTTTTAGGATTTTGCGGATACAGAGGAATATCGGATGCACAAACTAAACGCAGTCGAAGCTTGTGGGGTAGTTCCGTCTCGGTTGGGGTAGATTTTATCCAGCTCTATGTTATAGTTTGATTAGAGAAAAACCATGCTTCTGTTTCCGATCGATCGAAATGTCGGGACTCAAAGAGGGAAAATATTTCTGTGTATGTGGTGTTTCTGAAGTAGCGAAGAGATAAAGATACGAGAAACGAGTGCAAGAAAATTAACAGATAAGCGAAAACAAGAATTCCTGATCTAGTATATTTTATCGTTGATGATAAACAGGCAGCGTCACAAACAGGGATCAAAACTCACCACTGTTTGGGCGTTGAGTTAGGACGTTGGGCCTAGTATCTCTACCTTGGAGAACGGGCTTACTGTCGATGTCTAATACGTCTGTAGTAGGAGGTAAAGAGAGGCTGGCTCTCTTTAATTTTGCAGGAGTTAGGGGAGGGTCGGATCTAGACTCTTTCCAATTGAAAACCTCGTACATTGAAGACGAGATTCTCATATCTGTAAATAAACACCGATAACATACGCGGTCCCTAAATATTTTGCGAGACGGGAACCAGGCCAAGATCCTGCGCTCAAAAGCGACAGGGAAGGAAGGAAAAGTTGAGAAGTAAAAAAGCTGTAATCGAAGAACCAATCATCATCCGATTAATTCTCTTTTATTGATCGACTAAAGAACCGACCGTCGAGAAACCGAACGATGTTGAAAATGTTAACCAAGGTTTTTTTGTGTTTGTGTTGTTTATGAAGAATTTATTTCATCGGAAGTTATATTCGGCAGCAGGGCAAAGGTAATCGGGTAGACAGGAGACTGACAACACTTTCGAAATTTGATGCATGTACCTCTGTGATTCTGAGTGGGAAATCTTTTGAAGGTAATGAAAATCTTATGAATCTGCGTTGTTGACATCTGGTTAAAAGGGTGGTCACATTCCCCTGCTTTGCTAGGAGGGGAGAGACGTACATAAAAACAGTACTTAAATGAATCATAAAACCAGAAAAAATTCAGCAAACGGCCGACAAGTGCTGCGACTGTACATCCCATGCATAAATGAACCAACGAATGAACAAATGGTTGATGGAATGCATTTGAAACCATTAATATATGTACACGACGAGACGTAGAATATAAAAAGAGACCTCCCCAAAAAAAAGAAATCAGCAAAAAAAAAAAAAAAACGTTTGACGGTAACAAAGCGATGTGCGAATTATTTGTATTCCCATCTGGAAGTGGATCTCCGATCTCTTTGTGTGACTCTTGGGGATTCGGAACCGTCGATGGATTGTTACATTATTATTTGTCTGAAAGATACAAACCTTCGCCAGGTTTTCGGTCGAGTCCACCGGCGGATGTGGCCCGTTTCTTACTGCCATCGAGTTCTCTCTCTGAAGATCTTCTTGTAAGGGGTTGCGCGGCTGTGAACATCATGACATTGGTGGTGGAGGTGGCCCTTCGGGTACCCCAGAAAGTGGAGCCGCCAGTATCGGCGGGCTCGAGCATCCGGGGCGTCGAGCTACCGAAGGCAAAGACTATGTGTGATCTCTCATTTTTTTTCTTTGCCTCGATCCGAGCCTCTCTCTCCTGATTCTTCCTCAGTATAGCCTCCCGTCTTTCTCTTTCGGCCTCCCATATCAGTCGCTTTCTTTCTTCAACCTGGTTCCGCCTGGCGATAAGAAGAAAACCTCTGTTAGCTGCTTCCTCGTCCCCTCGTTCTCTTCCTGCTTACCTATCATTGTCGCGTGACCTTAGCTCGTCTATCCTTTTCCGCCTCTCTTCTTCCCGCTGTTCTCTGAATCGCTGGGCAGCCAAAGCCTGCTGTCTAAGCTCCTCGAGCTTCCGTTGTCGCTCTTCATTCTGTCGGTCACGGACTAGCTTCACTCTGTCCGTGTCTTTGGCGCTGCCCACAGACTCTCGCCCTAAATGAACGCAAAGTTGAAACTCGCCTATGACTCTCTCACTCTCTCCATCTCTCTCGAGCAAGCAAACAGAAAATGAGCTAAATTCATGCGATGATGACTAGTTAGGCGAATGAAGAAAATCATATACCTTGAAGATCGTACGGGTTGTCACCGTCTAGGGAGTCCTCGTCATACAGGCTTCGACGCTTCACATCTGCAATCATAAACGAGAAGGTCATGATTAGAATAAAATATGATATGAACTAGGAAGCTGACTTTTATAGCCAAGTCAAGATTCTATTGTTAAAATTGGGTACTGGCAACAACCATGACACGCAACTCACCCTTAGTGAGAGAGTGCCGATTGTGTGCGGGGCCTGCTCTTTGGCTAGCCTCGTCAGGAGCGGTTCCAGCTGCAAGAGAAGAACATAGCGTTCATCTTTCACTTACGGATTGTCACAGATTCATTCCTGATCATGTCAATTCATACAGCAACTGACATTTATGGGAAAAGCCCATTATAAAAGGGTTGTTTCGCAATTCCTGCACTTTGGGTTCATCAAGAGACGAGGATAGTCATTCTCGGGGTAATTCTTCATTCTAATGGTAGTGACATACTTTGAGAAGGCAATTCCGGGTGATCCTGATTGTAAACTGTAAAAGCCTTCAGGAGTGAGATTCTGATGGTAATTAGATAAACGGCTACGGCAGAGGCTCGAAACTCTTCTCCTATTGGTAATGGGGCTCGACGTTATTGTATCAGAGAGTCATTCGCAATTCTCTTTATCCATCATTCGGAGTATAGACTTAGTTTTTGACCCTTGTTCGACCCAGACTAGTCTTTTCATTTTATTGTCCTCCAGGATGTAAATAAGAGAAGTCAAGTGCTCTGAACACTTTTTGTTTTGGTAAAAGATCCTTCGTTTGGTCCCCGAGTTCGGCAGCCTACGGAATTTTGGAATAATCCGAACGTGGATATCAATAATGCGATTTTCAGCGCCCTTGGAGGTTCTTTTTGGCGGCTTTAATATCGAACCGCGGTATGAAACGGCCCGTGAATCAACCCTTCGTATAATTTTGAACCATGGTGAATTTGGACGAGGTTTTGAGAGAGGGAGAAAAGGGAGGAGGGTGAGACACGGCACCTAGGAGCCCGAAATGTCAAAGTTCACCAAGTGCTTCGCGCCAGAGCCGGTCAATAGACCGGGACACTCCAGAATCCCTTTCCTCCACCTCTCATACCTTTCCCCTTTCCTACCCTCATTTCTCAAAGTTCTGCAGTTAATGTTGAGAGATAACTGCACGAGATAAAGATAAGAAGAGTGAAGGGTTTATGGAACTAGAGGAGAAAGGATGTCCGGGACAGTAAAGGCGACGGCCGACGTGAACGTTTATTGGGTTCTTGTACTGCACCGAACGATGTGTGCTAGCAGCGAACTGATGTCAATAGGAAAAAAATTGATCATACTTCAGGATTCTATCTCGATATCGCACAGTGTGCTGGTTAGTAATGCTCAAGTATACTGACTCAACGATCTACTGTATGTACTGAGAGTAAATCCTTTGAGATTGTGGGACTCGAAGAGACTTCGAAAATCTCAAATGACATTAAACGTCTTCACGCGATCTCAAATCTTCAAGTGTCATGGGAAATTAATAGTTCTTACTTTTTTGTTGCTAGTGTATTTCACTTCCCATTCGTGCTAAATGAAAAATGACCAAGACTATTTTTGAAGCTGATAGAATTATATACGACCAAGGTAATTACGGGTTTTTGCATCAAACTAAGCTTTGCGAAAATATACAGGCTCAGAAAAAGGTTCGCCTTCGCGTGACATCAAGTGACTCAGATATTCATGTTAATTTGAATAGTTAACGCCACAGTTCGATTGAATTCTTTTCTTCTCTCGGTCATTCTGAGGATACAACTTAATCGCTCTCTTGTATTCTTTCAATTTGTACATCGCACATTCGAACTGAAGTTTGGTTAAAGATCTCAGACATCGGATGTGAGAGAGTTTTCTTCCAACAAAGAAGTATTAGCGAAGCTGTACTAACAATGAATCAAATTAGCGCTAATTGACACAGCCTGCGGAAAAAAAGAACCGGGAGGAAGGAGAGAATGTTCGAAGGTTCGAATACCTTTCAGCGTTCGAAAAGCTTGGTAGTTTTTCCAGAACCCACTCTAGTCCCCAGCGCTCAAAGTTGTGAAGAAAGAGAGGTGGAGCCTTGAAGTTAGAGTATCAGGCTAACCCGAAGGAGGCTTCGAATATCGATACTCAACTCGAGTTCCTCGCTCCTCTATGACGAATTTCGTGGAGAATATCAGGATACTCCGTTCGGCTATCGCCGAAAGTGATACAGAAAAAAATAACTGTCCGCACTAATCTCTTAATTTATCAAGGTTCTCTGAGGCTCATTCGCGAGGCTTCCTCGATCCGAGCTTTCAAGAGGATTTGAGACTACAAGTTCAGTTTAGTCTTTTGATCCTCCTGTCCCGCGAATTGCCGGAGTAAAATCTATAAAAAAAAGAGAAAAAAGAAAGGCGAAGGCCTGGACGTGACGTTCATTTTTAACAAGATCCACTACTGTCAGTCTCTACTTTCTGCTGAAGAGGCTTAGTTTGCACAGGAAATCCTCTCTTCTGTGTAGCCTGCCTTTGTGTCAACCTGTTGAATCGTCGTCAAGTGTTGCTGCAGTCGTTCTATGACGTACATAGAGTACCACCAACTCGGGATGCTTCCCTTTAATCCCTCAAAGCATGCTTTTGGGGGGTCAGATTTCATGAATTTCCCAACTATCATTCAACTTGCACGATCTCTACTATCAACTCCTTTAATCTCTCAGTTAATTACAGCTGCCCAGAGAAACCTGAACTGAAACCGATTATTCCACTGAGTTATAGGATTTAATCAGTCTAGCATCCGTGCACCACGAGCACAGACTTAAGTAAGTTTCGTCAGCAAAAACCAATACACGTCCATAGTTGCTAATGCAGTTAGCGATATGGGCTTAATGCCCGCACGTGTTTCAGGCCCTGGTTTCTTCTTCTAGTCTAGGTATATACTAGAACAGCTCCAAAGTATTCACTTTCAGTTACGTAACTCATATCACAGTTTAGAGTTGTTTAGCCTTATGTAATTATATATTATACATCAGGCAGGTATCATGTTGGTAGAGCGGTATTTTCGGTACGCTATCAGGCGACACGGGCTTATGTATGTATCTGAACATTAAGCATGCTGTGTCTTGTGTTATCTCCTTGTAGGGTAGAAGGTGTCCTCCTTTCGTCATATGGAAGACGATGATCATCTGCTAATACGAGTAAAGAGAAGTTCCTGAGTTACATAGAGTTGAATGAATCTCTAATAGTATATTACGATACTAGTGCAAAAGGTTTGTTTTCGCACGAGTGGGAGGTTTGTCGCCCGAGCAAAGCGAGGGTGACAATCTCACGAGTGGAAAAACGACTTTTGCACATGTATCGAACCAAATTTTATATCACAAACGTGGGTGAAGTCCGATTATACGCACGCTCGCGTGCGTAAAGTCGCACTTTACGCACGGAGTGATATAAAACATTTTGAGAAACGTCGGTGAAGCAGATTCAGGTCAAATACACGTTTAGACTGAAATTGATGATGATAAACGAGCAACGGTGTTATTTCATTGAACATTCTGGCTTCATCGATCGGTAGAGCTTGTTTGTCAACCCAGTTTTTGTTAATTTCTTTTGCACTGATCTTGCGAGAATGAAGAGACAGTGGAAACTACGTGTTTTTGCAACCTCATGACGGAGATCGTAAGATTTTTAGAAATGATATCTCAGTGGCAAAGCAGCCGCAAGAAGAGGCTTCGGGCTTCACTGATGCTGAAAAAAGTTAGAATCGATCGAAAACTTTTGCTAGACCTTCTGGAGCATTTCGCCTATTTATTCAGTGCATGGGATGATCGATGGTACCTGCATTCCTTCATGCCTTAATTTCCTCGGTTTTCGAATTCGTGACTATGGGACTTTACCGATAAAATCGTGACAAACGGTGATAAAAGGGGGTTACTTTATGCTTCGTACAAGTGTCAGACGCCTGGTACGAATCGCTCGCCCTAAAGTCGGCCTAATTTACTTCAGGGAGAGCGAAACGACTAGAGAAAGATGAAAGATGGAGGTGTTGATCGTTGGTAGTTAAGTTCATTTTATTACGACTGTCTTGTCATTCCTGCACGTCATCATCGTCGCAATCACTGATATCGTCAGTGTAGATTATGGTAATAACTTATTTTAGAGCCTACTTCAGATAACTTGCAACGCAGAAGGGGTCTGACAATGTCGAATAGACGTCACAGAGACGTTTTGTACCCGAAAGACATCGAGGATACACCGAAGAGATGATTAATAACATTTTTTTAAATGTAGGACGCCTAAACGACAGCGAAAGGAAAAACTCATAAAGACGTGTGAAAAATTTCATTCAAGTCAACTGACGTCTAAGACATGATCTAAAGACGTTTGGAAATTACTAAAAGACGTCTTAAAAAGAAAAAAACTGTCCGAAGAATGTTTAATAAAAATAAGAGGACGTCCAGATCCTGTTCTTTTCTCTCATTGTCAGTTTTATAGATTTAGTTGCCGAATCGTTAAGAACAAGAACGAGTATCGTCTGCTCCCTTCACCTGACTCGACCAGATTTATTTACATCATGCCGAGTGATAAGAGTCTCACACGATAATGTTTAATGAAATGTTTCGAAGAATCATAGGCGTCGCCAAGACTTATTTCGAGTTAAAAAACATTTTTAAATACATCCTCGAAATGTGCGATATAGCTGTCGTTTTCTCATCAGTATTCGAATTTTCTATTCTCTCACAATTTAACTCAAACTGGTATTTTCTCTCCACTGTCTGGTAAATCGAAATTTTTTAATTCGAAATAGGGAAAAAAAAGACAAAGAAAATCATTGAAATCGTGAACCCGACACACATATATATGTGGATGATGAGAGAAACTGAATTCTTCATTTTTTGTTCATTTTTATCATACCTACTCTCTTCCATTTGGTATTTAAAAATCCAGTAACGAGCTAATTAATTTCATGAATAAAACTGCATATTTCCACTTTCTGCACTGTATAATCTACACTCGACAGCATCAGAGAACGTGCCTAGGATTTTTCCATCACTTCAGGCAGGGTTGGAACACCTCGTGCACCAGCACCAGCACCAGCACCAGTGCCAGTGCCAGTAGGCGGTAGGAACAACAACGTTCGACATAGGTCCTGCCACATTTTTGCCTATTTTTAAACGACGATTTTATTCTACTGTATTTTCTTTGCTAAGCATTACTAGACCCGCGTTTTACTGAGTCGACGACGCTGACTTTACTCATTCGTAGAAGTTAATTGAAATCGGGTAAATTTAAAATTTACATATGCGCTCGAATGAGTGCATGAACGAGTGATTAGAATTTGTAGCTATGAAACTTTCCGAAGTCACCCAAATGAAATATACACAAGATAACATATAAATTAAAACTCGGTTCTCGACTTTTTCGAATCTTCAATCGCGAAGAAAAAGGGTTCATTCTTCGAGTATTCAGAAGCTAAAATAATTCTATGTTTGATCGATGCAGTCAGATTTCATTTCAGTTTTAGTCCGTTGGCCAACAGTCTGACGATATCTTACTTTTGGTGGCTATTAGGTAAAAAAAATTATTTGCACTGATTCGAAAGGTCACAATATTCTCGACGAAAAATTTACAAGTTCTCGTGTAGAATCCACCGTTTGAAAGATATGAAACTACCGGCTTGAAACCCAGGGCCTCATGGTGATTGGTGGATACCGATAGTGAAGGGGTTAAATTGTGGTCGGGTATTTTTTAGAGCGACTCAACCTTGTATACACCAAACTACCAACAATGGCCAATAAATTTCATAATGTTCGAGGTATAAACCAAACCTGACCCTAACCCTCCCGCATGGTCCGTGTGGCATTATTGTTAATTAATGACCACTGAGTCAAGCCATTATGTATGTAATTTATCAACTCTTAGACGTAGGTATGGTATCGGAGTATATAACCGTCTCACAAGAACGGAACATCGATGGTACGTCGTTTTTGCTGTCATTATTAACACGACAGAGCTAAACGATTTACAATTCTCACAGTGGATTATCAACTCCTTGGTATATAATGCCCATAACCTCGTGATCAGATATGATACAATTGAGCTAATTGTCAGATTGTGACATTTCATACTCAGCTAAAGTGAATATGCACAAGCTATTTCGTCTTGAAAATCGAACCGTCGTTTCGCACGTTGATTACAATAATACAGTCTTGACTAGCCGGTAATTAGCTTTCTCTGTTTGATTGTTTCTGAAGGAATGACGGACCTATATACCACTGCTTGTCCCTTGGGATCAGAATGACGCACGTAGCGTCAGGATTTCAAATGGGACGTCTGTCATCCAATAAAAACGTTGGATTACAGTGTCGGGATGAAATTTAACGTGACGTGCGTCATTTTGATCCCAACGGGAAAGCGTCTCTTCTCGCAGAAATCTGAAACAAATATCTAGGGCTTTTCAAACGAACACCTGGCTCGACTAGATCGTTAAATCCTTGCCAATTGAATGATTCTACTTGGTTTGTACAAAAAGTTTCTTCGATGGAAACCAATGCGAGAGTTTCAAGTTACTGAAGGAGAAATGGAATATCAGAATGGACTCACCATTTACGAACTTGATTGAAAAATGGGGGACGGAGAAGAAGAAGAAAACTGCCCAGAAGACAAAATACGTAAACAATGATTATCCGATTAATAAATGAAGATAAGTGAAGGAAGAAGAAAACGACGGTGAGTGAAGGAAAGAACACCAACACTGTTCAAGAAGGAAAAATGGTTACCAAGTAGTATCAAATATAATAGAGGATCAATCAATCATCCTGTGTCTAATTATAACAAAAATTGAAAAGGGTACAAGAGAAATAAAGAGAATATCTTGAAAAAACCATTGGCTACAAGATAGCAAAGGATGTGGGGTTCACACTGAGAACCTCGAAGAAGAAAAGGATTCAAAATATACGTAGGTATATGTATAAAAACCCATTGTTTTTGGAGTTCTATTTCCTTGGGTACATACTTATATGCACCTAGTGCCGTAGAGATATAGCCTACTAACCCTAACCTAGGCCTTTTCAGAAACTGATTGATGAAACTATAATGCGCAGAGACACGTCGTGAATGGGTAGAGACGAAAAAGGAGGAAGCGGAGTAGAACAGTGTTTGTGTCACATTGATGTGTAACGCTACCTGCGATGAAGTGCAAACAAAAGTGGACGAAATAAGAAGATGGAGAAGAAATAACAGTCTCGGGAATGAAAGACGAAAGACGAACTGCACCGCTGCCGATGTGCGAATATAACTTTCTCAAAGAAACTCTGCCGCATGTTGTATCCGCATTGCCGGTGTTTATGCACGTCACAAAGTTCGTTGCCAGGGTTGGGTGGTATTCCATTAGTCGCTGACGCCTTCAGTAGCGCCTTAGTTTTCTCACACAAGTGAGAAAGAAAAAAACTTGTACAAAAAAATAATAATTTGTACCAAGTATAATTTAAATTAATGCCGTTCAAATTTCGCGTGCAGCACAACTTCTAGCGTGTGTCAGTACCTTCGTCCTCTGACGCTGACGAGTCGTCCATAGAATCCTCTGATCCCGGCGAGATAGTACCTCCACCGTGTGACGATACCGCGTGGCGTCCACGCGCCGAAGAAGAAGAACAAAGCCCTCTTCGAACATCCCTGGAGTACAGGTCAGCCCCTGGTGGCGATCTTCTTCGAGAAAAGTCCGTTGGCGTCGTGGGCCTCTTTCTGCATGCAACACACGACTATTGTATCACTTGTTTATCCCACAGAGTTATTCTTCCTCAAAACAAACAAAACAAGAAAGAAGAAGAGTAATACTGTGGGATTTAAACACTCGGTTCCGTACTCCTTGGCAGGACTGGGAGGGCAGTTCCTTCTGCACGTGGTGTCGTCATTGGCCTGGTTCTTCTTCTGGTTCGAGTAGTTAGGTTTTGGTTCCTTGGCGGGAGAAGAGGGTGGCGAATTCGGCGGCGACGGCGATGGACTGGGGCTCGCTGATCGTCCGGAACTGTAGCACACCGCAGCCTTCCTAAGCGTCTCCCGGCACAACTCGGAGAACATGTCTTACACCCCATGGCCGGCCTAGAGGCCAACCCACCCCACTCAGTGCACTACACCCCGATCCGCGCCTGCTTCACAATTGCCTGTGCGTGTGTCCTGCAAGAATCCTCCGACATAATTGGGATTCAATCTTGCGCACCAGAATTGGAAGACCTTGGTTTTTTTTTAATCAGAGTATGTTTTTTGGCGGGAAAGGTGCGTCACAAGCCGACGAGGAAGAGCCTCGTGTTCAGTTGCGTCTTGGCCATGTCGTCCGTGGTCTTCGACTGAGGCCTTCGCACTAAGTTCCAAGTTCTATCGCTCGCACTGCGGAGCTGAAGGTTCCAGATGGCGACACCGTCGCTTAGGGACGCTGTTGCATCGATCAGTTGCGCGCCGTTTGGAGCAACGGTGGGTTTTCAGCTGGTACTCGAGAGGCGAGGGTGAGGGTTCGTTTTCTCGAGTCAGAAGGTCGGCCAGTTTCTACACTAGTGTATAAATTCTCATTCCTCACGGTTTATCACACTTCACCCTCGTAGATTCCTATTTATTCTCACCATGGTACGGTTCGAAAAGTCAAAATTTGGTTTCACGAGTTTTGGCTTACTCACAAGGAACTTGTCTTTTCTGTTTGTACGGCCTGAAGTAACACAGTGTATACAGTAGTCTAGCTACTACTGTTTTCCCTGTTATCAAAGAAATTTGCAACTGTGGTCGCCCGGGATCGTCCATTCCTGAGGCTTGTTGGAGCTTTTTTTTCCGTTTCGAAGGCCATCGCGTTTTTCCTCTGATGGATAAAATTGAAGTCCGATAACTCAATTCTTCGGCTTAATTGGGAAAGATTCGTTTCCCCCGAAGTTTCGCCAATGGTAGACCGATGTCTGTTGAATTCTTCCGCTATTCGATTTAGAAAATTCATTGTCGATAATTTCATCTCGAGTTAATTGCCCGATGAATTATTTCCGGTGTTTGATTGGCCTAACGATCTTCGGCCGAATGATTCTCTGATGGGTTGGATCTTCCTTTACACCCAATTTGACGACGTCTCTATAGACCATTGTAATCATTACTCTTGGAGAAATTTCGTGAATCGAATGAGGATAGAGGACGCAATGTGAAATTCACCATCCGGAGACTAACGCACTGCAAACATACGTTTATGAGGAAGGAGAACTTTGTTAATATCAAATTGCTACACATAATTTCGAGACAGCCGGGGGCAGCACCGAAAATTCGCAAAATAAATGGGATTCGGAGAAGAAAGGAGGAAGAGCTAGTAGCTAAATTCCGAGTAGTTTTTTTTTACTGTAAACATTTCTTCGCCTTCTCCCTTTTTCATCAAATTGGAAATTGCGCTGCTACGGAATATTGAATACCCTGAAGCTACGACGCCTATCTGAAGTACTAACTAAAGCCGGAGGCAGGGTAGCGCAGAGATCGATATTAGGCAATAAGAGGAAATGCGTTAGTGTGTTCAAAGCCTCCGATTCTCCTCAGATCGTTTCTATTCATTAATTTTCACGCCTTCAATATTAGGGAGCTATAACTCGATGAATTCTTTGCCATTTAGTGGCGTAGACAAATCATCTACAAAGAATTTTCCAAATACGCTGACATCCAGAGAACAATTTTTTTATTTACTAACAGCAAACTCTGAATTACAGTATTATCGATTCTTTAGTGGTCCACATTTTTTTTCATTGTTTCTTCTTTCTTCTAATAAGTGTTTATTTGGTAGTGGAGGGATGACATTCTCTGTAAAAAGATTTGTGAAAAAGGAAAAACTAGGGAGCCAAAAACGAAAGGAAAAACTCTCGCCTCGCAATTTCAAAAGGTCAAATGCCAATCGTGTGAACGAGGGGCCATTCTGCCCCAGGCTGCAACCATGCTATCGCCGGTAGCCCATCAGCACGGACTCAACCGTGATAGAGTCGCGTTGTTTCGTCGTCATATCCCGAAGGGTTGGAGGGTTTGAGGGTTCAGATGGGATTTTCAGATTTACAAACCGATGCGCGAGAATATAAATTTTTACCATAAACACGTACTACATGTCACGAAAGTTGAATTTTTTCTACAAATTTGGGATTTTAAACAAATCCAGGAAAATAAATCACGAAGCTTGATTAGAATGCTAAATTTAATGGAACAGAATAATCTAGTGTCCATATGTCAATCCATTCACGAGGTTTTATAACCCGGCAAGAAAATTGAGACTTCGTACATTTCCCATGGACTTCAGCTTTGGAGATTCATTCTGCTTGATCAGGATTGCAAGACACACTTAGGTTTGAGCATCGAGTAATAATGATAATTATGATAGTTTATTCGCGTAACTCATGCAGAATATCAGAAAAGGGATCCTATTTCTTTTTTAATTTCTATTGTGTTCTATAGTTATGTGTAGAAATCATGAATGAAGATTACGAAAAGATTAGTTCTTAAATCCAAAGTCTGAAATCTTATGATCATTGAATAATATATTTATCGTGCACAGCTGCGACGAGTAAAGTTCGTCTTTTAAAATTGATGGGATCAGTGTTGCCTTTGTGCAGGTTGCTATATCTCCTATTTCTGAACAACTCAGATTCATAGCTTCTCCCATTTCACCGTACAGGACTGGGTAGTAGGATAGTTCAGAATTTAGGTTTTATACTTAAAGAATTTACTTCGATTAGGTGCTCCGCTCAGCATCTATCTGCAGTGCACCGAGAATAAGTAGATATAACATGGATGAAAGGGGTTATAGAGTTCCATCTGCATGTCCTCCGCCCCATACTATCTGCGCAGAATTGAGAATAGGCATCGAACCGTAAATCTGGATGAGGGCCAGGGCAATATTTTGATGAAAGGAAAAGATTTCCTTATGTATGCCTATCTACTTCATCCTCATTTCTGTTCTATATTTCAAAGGCCAATTCTTCTTTACGCCAATATACTTTAAGCTGTCCAGCTTGCCCTAGAGGAAGGTGGACTAAATACAAACGCCTTCTGATGAAAAATCACCCTGCAGTTTTCCAAAATCACAGTTTAATGGTTTTTTTTTACCGAAATAGTTAATAAGAAATTCTTCAAAATTGATATCAAAACCAAAATCGATAAAGATCGCTATAGTGAAATATTTTGCCCTCAGCAGTGCGATTGACTATTTAATTAATCATTACCATTGCAAACAAACATTTCGACTGTGACCAACAACTACCATCCTGTGTTTTTTTTTTTATGTTATGGTTGAAAATTGCTAGTTTTAAAGTTAAGTAAACTTTTTCATTACCAGAATCCCGGACTCAAAACCTTCGGACAATGTTTACACTCCTTGAAATCGATTCGTGTATACGCTCTAGTGAATTGAAATCTACTAGCCCGAAGTAGGGATCAGTATTAGTAGTAGTAGAATACGTGCACTTGTTCACATGTACAGAGCTCGTCGTAGCGTCGCTAACTCCAGTTAATCTCATCTCTCCGCCCTCTCGAATCCCCCTATCTTTTTGTTCTACTTATTTCTACACTCTATTCTCTTTCCAAAAACTTTCCACTAAGTATCAGACCGTGGTCTGGGATCCTCGAGGTACCATCAGGTTTGGGGGATGGTGATCGCTCAAACCCTCAAAACTCTAGCTGCTATCGATTCAAGTTGGCTACTTTTCAATTCCATTTTAAAATATCAGCAGACGGGGAAGGAGAGACGCTTCATAAGAATCCCTTATCAGTCGGAACGCAGAGTTTTGCGGCTCATCGTCAGTTAATATAATTAATATCGCTTCAGAAAGCGTTGAGAATAGTTTTCTTTCTTCGAGATTTAAGAATAAAGACGCAAGACAATCAAAAATGAAATGATATCAGCTAATTGGCTAAGCAGCTTGATTGTAGTTTTATATTGTCAACTTTGATTACGATAATTAAAAATACTAGTACAGTAACGAATGCGCACCGTTGGGCTCGCTCGTGGGTAGATTATTTGGTCGTGACAATAAATTGATTGGACACAAACATATTGAATTAAATTCTCGTTAAATAAAAAAGAATGGGTGAAGCTAAAAATAAGAATTATCCTCCGTACAGAAAGCAGGAGAAATTGAATAGAGATGCTAAATAACTTATTTCTAAAACTTGTACATCCATGATATCGAACCCTCAACTTTATAAATTATTTGTAATCCATCACATGATGGGCTTAGATTGGAAAACCAGTTTGCAGAAGAATTTTGTATAGTCTACAAGCACATTGTCCTTATTGAAAAAGTTAGCCGACGAGATTTTAATTCTGTCGGGGTTTTTTTCCAGTCTTTTCAGTTCTTTTTTCTGGCCCAGTGTGCACATGTCTAGGGATCAGGGTTAGGAGTTAGGGTGAACCTAGGAACACGGCTGACCGAAAAGTGGAAGAAATAGGAAGCCAGTTGGTCCGGTTCCAACCGCTTTCAAACCACTGATTTATCGTCAATGAGGCGAGCCTTTAGCCTTTCTATCTATTACTCTTTTCCCTGTTTCTTCATTTCCACTCTCCAAACTCCGAAGAAGAATCTTGGTAAAAAGTCACTACTTATAGACCCCAAGCAGTAAAAAAGTGAAACAAGAGAAAAAAAAGGACGAAAAAATATATACACGAAGGTAAAGATAAAGGGAAGGTAAGGCTGACCAGGGATTTATTTTCGTTCTTTCTATCATTGATGTGGATACCGCACTAAACGTGGAAGCGGAGGAAGGAAATTCTATTATTGTTAGTAGTAAAGAAGATCCGTCATCATTTAAGCCGTTGGTATCACCTTTTCGTCTTTGTTGTTGCTTTACTGTTCATTTCTTTAGAAGGACGCTAATGTATATATATATATAATGTTCTAACGAACGGACCGCTGAAGGGAAATGCGATACAAATATCATGAAAGAACAAGTACCTCACAAAGGATCTGATTCGTATTATAAAAATAACGGCTTTTTTCACTCGCGGATCACAGCTGTGATGAGTACTTGCGATGTTTCCAATGATTTCATGAGATTACAGGCGATGAAACGTTGACAAATTTGTGATGAGATGAATCCGTTTTCATGTACCTGCCATCATATCCTCGTTGGATAAAATGTACCAACTAACAGACCGTGAATATGTGAAGCAGATTTCGTGCATCAGATCTTTTCAGAAAAACTCTCTCAACTTTTTCCACGTACTTTTTTTCTACATGTTCATTACGAAAGCAGAAATGATATTTTGACTCTAAGCTTTTATATGAGGAACGATGATACCCACATTTGGTATAAGCAGCCATAACCCTATATAGCTAACCTACCGTGAGGTAGCCCACCTATTATAGTGGTGAATAATGTCGCTCAGTGAGGAGTGTGATATGAGCTTTGACTAACCCGCGAACAATGAAGAACAATGCCCAGGGTATTAGATACACAAATGAAAAGGACCAGGACTGGGACAGGACTGGGATTCCAGACTCTCCAGTCTCCAGTGTTGAATCCAACTCTCGTGATCCAAATTCCTCGGCTGGCTGGTGCGTCCCCCAGTAGAATCAACTCGCAGAGCTTTCCTTTCAGCCTCACCAGAGCACCACACCAAAAGCTCCGAGGTAGTAGTAATATTCTCCCATACTGCTATCTCCATTCCTCCAGCATAGCAGAATATCAGAATATCTTCCGCACCAGTAGCAAGGAAGAGCCTGGAGGGTGAGGTGGTGAATGAATTTCCACGGCCAACTAGACGCGTATGAAGTGAAATAATCAGCGCCCACGCAACGTACCCTATAGGAACGAATAAATAAGCGATTTCTCTTCTTTCGACCGAGAAAGCTGTTCCGATAATAACGCACAGATTTGATAATCAACATTAATGTTTAATTCGTTAAATTCGTTAGTCAGTGTCGGAATATGAAAAATTCGACCTAAAAAATTATTCGATTCTGGATTCTTGGTCCCACGATTGTTTGAACGGGATACTTCTCGGATACTTCAATATGACATTTACACAAAAGAGTCCAAAAACAACTCACTTCACCTCAAGTGATAGATAGAAGTGCTCGTAGGACCCTTTGTGTAGGACCGCTAAAAGATGTATTGTTCTTGTATATGAAGGAGACAAAAAGAAGTGGGTTCTTTCATCGAGAACCGGAAATGTGAGAATGCTTTTCTAGCTAGCTATGATCAGTCATAACAGACAACAAAATCGCATCTGTAATGAGTTTCTAGCAACAAAACTTTGACGCACGGCATATGGTCAGGTGGTAAGTGACTGAGCGATCAAAGTGACGCGTCTTTGTCGGGCTGTCGTACTGCATTTGGATATTTGATAAAAGTTTTAAAAATAACTTTGAAGAAAAATGACCTTCGTAGAAGTGGACCTTTCTAGTGACCCGATGTCTGCTGTTGGTCTTCTCATTCACCGGAAGATCGTGTGGTCCCAAATTTTCACGGGACAATGAGCTGACCAGAATTCCACGAAGTGTGGCTAAAGTGCTGCTGGGTATTCCCCTGTCCATCTCGTCCGCTGTACCCATTACTCTTTTTGCACTTCCCAATAGGTTTCAGATAGGATGTCGACGCGTTCAACGTTCATCGATTTCAATTAGACCGTTATCACCACTTTTTTTTATGCCTGCCTTCTGACTTCCTGGCTGCTTCACCCTTACTCTCTCAAAGGTAAAGGTGAAGACTGAGGTCACGGTTCGGGTTCGGAACCGGAAGCACTGTCACGTTTGGCTAACATAACACGAGACTTTTCACTTCTACTGTTTTGGTTATTTTATGCTTTATACAGACACTTTCGCACTTTATTTAATCATGGTGGAACATTATCTAGAGACATAAGCGAGGAGTTAATCACTTTGGAAGTGCATTTTGAAGTCTTATATGATCCACGTGAAGTCTATTGAAGTATCATGGAATAAGTTTGATGAAAGTTCTAAAGATCATTTGATTTTTATGCAATCCTATGAAGTCTAATGAAGTCTTTGAAATCTTTTTCAATCCGATGATCCATCAAGTTCCGTAAAATTCCCGGGACATCCCTCGAAAATTCATTAAGTTTCTCAACTGCCTTTACAAAAAGATCTCCTAAGTTTCTTCTGAGTTCTGCCGAATCTCAGACATAGCGCGACTTCGCGAAGCTCCCGAAAATCCGAAACACAGGATACTTCAAAGTGATCAACCCCTCAAACATCTAAAACTTCAAATCGCAAACCGTATGAATTCTACCAAATGGAGCTTCAAACCAATGCCAGGTATCAAGGTAAATATTTCCTCCATCCTCAACCATGAAAAGCCTTTTGAATAAAAAAACCTGATCATTCATTTGAAATTTCTTATGGGTGTTACATCAATCCGTCAGACATTTGAGAACCGTTTAAATACGGAAATACGCAGCTTTATTTTCGTACAGGGCAACCATTTGCCCCGAGGGATAATTAATTTGTGGCAGTACGGTCTCACTGGTCACGCATACTGCCCAGTCAATAAAACTGTGTATTGCAGCGACGCTGAAGGCTAATTTCTGCGAGTGTATTTTTTGATAATTAGAAGGATGGAAGGGTGACAATTCCTTCTTCCGGATAAACAAGCAGAATTTGAAAAAAAATAGCTTTCCTCTCGCTGCATGGCGAGGTAAGAGCAATGAAAAAATCGAGTTTCTGCGAAGCCAGCCATGCTGTAGGCGATGTAAATGAGAAATAGGAACCCCACGTACATAAGGTCACGTGCCCGACGCCCATTGCTCGAATGTCACGCTGAATTATAATCATTACGACTTGGAAAAACAAGGTGCGAAACGAGATAAAGTCTCTACTATGGAGCATTGGTTACGTAGACGACCTTGCCTCGACCAAGAGCTAGAAAAATGTAGGTGGAAGTAGCTGGTAGCTCGGTAACGACAACAACGATCATTATTGTCATTAGACTGACAAAGGAATGAGAGAATGGAAAGAAAAGAGGAAAGACAAAATAGACAAAATAGAACATGGAATTTGTCTTGAAAGGTTTTGAGGTGCAATACACGTGTATCAGTGGGAAGAGTATTGTGCCGTGTGTATTATGTTCGAAATCCACATGCCCAGAAGAAACGAACGTTTATAATGATGACAGTTGATCAGAGAATGACATGGGTGCGCCAAAGCTATCATAGAGAGACAGTGTGAGAGAGAGAGAAAGAGAGAGAGAGAGAGAGAGAGAGATTTGAGACTTAAAATCTTGAAGTACTGCTACGTGAATGTACAGGGTGTTTCGTCTTAAATGTGTCGTTCCAATATTTCGACAACCTAGAACAGTCGCATGCAGAATTTGTTCAAAATGAAAGACATGAGAATCGTTGTGTCTTATGAAAACAGATATTTTTCTGAAGGAAACTTAGATTTTTGATCAAGGTTAATTCAGGCGTATTTGAATGTAAGCGGTATTCATGGTAATCGTTCAAAAGTACCGCCTCTCGTAACCACGTCGATACACGTGACCCATGTCCCCTTCAAAACTGAATCACTTTGCTCAAAATTTAATTGCGAACTTTGATCGTATTTCGAAAAATCATAGCGATTCGTTCAATACGCGGCACCCTGTTGATACTACACTTAGTTAAGTGAATTCATTTATGAATATGTCAATGAGAACCGTCTGTGACGGTGGATTGGCGAGTCTCCCCATCTCTGTCTCTATTTTCTCGAAAGGACTAGGCTCGATTAGCACTGTTCGAACGTAAGGACCTAATCCAACCAGGTTGAGAATGCGACTAGTTTGTCAACTAGACCGAACAACTGTTACTGTTCTATGATCCGGACGTCCTCGGATCTAAATCAACCTACTCCCACTTTTCTGTGATCTTTTCTTTAACCTCAATCGACAATTGAGTGCACTCTCGTTTTTGTCTTGCCTGGTTTATGCTCGGTTTCGTGAAAGCGTTTGTCTCAAGAAGCAATTATTCCAGGGATAACGTTTAAATGCTGCATACCTCATGTCTCAGTGTATGTGAAACACCTGAGCGTTAACCCTGGGTTCACGTAATTTAACCCACGTTTATACAAGCGGACAACGAACTAACAATTAATCTCAGCTCGAAAATTTTCTTAAATGGTCGGGCAATACGTTGAGAGAAAGGTTCAATTCAGTCCTATTCTAATAGATAGTTGATACTGATAGAACTTGTAATAGACAGTGAAAATAAACTAGCTGAGTTTTATTCGCAGTTGATGAAGATCAATAATGAATCGATGATGATATCTGAGGTCAATGAAATGTCTGCGAGAAAAATTGCAGATTGCTTCCAAACAAATGTTCCGACTTTTCCCGCTCTGTCTGAAACTCCCTTTGATAGAGTCGACTGATAAAAGGCACTAATCGACTAATGCATCATTTTCTCAAAACCTGATCGACTAGAACAACGTTTCCTTAAACCAGATCCAGAATTTGCCAATTGTCCCTACCAACTTTTACGAAGATTGAATATAGATTGTATTCGGCGTTCCACACTGTTACCAACCATATGTTGAGGATTTCTTTATTAATGCCGAAACTGTAACATGACGTGACACTCTGACTAATTGTCGCGTTTCGTGATCGGAACGTATTTTGTGGAGCACATTAACCAATAGCACCAACACTGACAGGTAGGCATCAATCTAAGCCATAGCTTTATTAACACACTCAACACACTCGTATCACAGACTGGTCACTGCTGATCATTGGTGAACGTAATCCAAGGCAAAATACAACATCAGTGTCTGCTGCCAGTGCACAACTGTAGAGCATATATTAGAGGATCATTCAAACCTTCTGTTCAACAGGAAGAAAAAATCTGTGTGAAACTTTCGCTAGGTAAAATACAGGGACAATTAACACTGTCTCGGATATGAGACCACTTCACAAAACTGCTACAATGGACATAGAAAAGAGACTGAAGTCAGTCAGTCGATTGATCTAACGGTAATGTCTCTTCACGCTTTGTGTTCACTGCGCGTCTTTCCTTCTTCACAAATTTCCTTCTGTCTTTTCGTCACAATTTTCCATGTCTAAGAAACGTCGTTGAAAAACGTCTACCGGCATTACTCGCAGACGAGACACTGGGGGGCTCACCTACCTCGAGGCCGTCGCGTCGTGACGCCTGTCGCCTTAGCTGGATCATGAGCCAACACATAAGACACAAGACAGAACCCACAACGTTGGGATTGGCAGGAGTGTTGTGTGTCAGCATAACGTTGAGTAGAGGTAGGCTCTTAACCAACTATAGTTACATCAGAAGTGGGGAGTAGCTATAGGTGGGAGAGTAAAGGCAGATAGAGGTAACGATTCCTCAGTGCCTTGACTGAGCGATCGGCATAGTATAGCAGTACAGGTACCAATGTACAGTAATGAAGACCTGTCTATAGCTTATGACCCGCTATGAGAAAGTGTGGATCTTCTGTCTTCCACGATCCTTTAAGGAAGCATTTACTCTTCCTTGAGCATCAATTCGTTGGAAGACTTCTGTTTCTAGAATTTGGAAGCGTTTTAGATTATTTTCCCACTTCTGACTTTAGTTTCGGTTACAGATCAGCAGGATAAAAGGGAGAAGACAGTATAAGTTAATGACGCTTGGTAATGACCAATTAGTTGAGAATTCATGATCGTTATGTATATTGCTGCAGTGAGAGGCAGGAGAAATCGAAGAATCTTCTGCAGTTATCTTCAGACACTGTGAGTCGATAGGGAAATTACTACACCGGTAGTCGAGACACGGCAATGAGACTTACTTTCCATTTTCACACTTTCGTAACCACAGGGTATAATCGGGATATGAAAAAAAATCACTTGGTAACTGAGGCTGATTTTATCTTCCTAAAGGACTAGTATAAGTCACCATATATCGATTCATCTCACCATAGCTACGTGATTATTCAGCCTCGTTATAAGCTGTGATTTTGGGGTGTGCGATAAGGAATCTAGTGAAGTCACATTCTTTGAAGCAAGAAGCAGAAATCATGACCATTTCACTTTTACTCTCGATCTGTACTGTAACTAAACAGTGTTCTAGTATCGCAGTTATACTGAGTAAAAATAAACGACATTCCATTCCATTCAAGGATGGATCAGCTGGTGAGTTCCAGCTGTTCAAAGTCGGACGGCCAAAACAGCCAGCAGCGAGATTCTGTTCAACGTGATAAGAGAAGAGAAGAAATACTGGCAAAGAGAGATAGAGAGATACTGCCTTGGGCTATGTGTGCAAAGTGTGTTTAGTTTGTTTTATTTCTTTATGGCGTGATGGCATTAGGTGTAGTTGTGTCATTTGTGTAAGAAGGAGGGAGAGTCGGGCTGGTTTGTTAACTAAAAACTTGCGATCATCTCTCTCTACACTGGTTATGACGCTGGTGGAAAAAGCCGATCGTCAGGATTGTGTGGAACGCGTATATACTTGGGTTTCAAGGTGTGTCTGAACGCTGAATATAGTCGATCGCAACCCGATGACGAAGCGCTTGTCGCCAGACTGGTGTTGGTACTCGTGCTTCCACCACAGCACCGCATTCCTTTCCACTGATTTGTAATCGTTATCGTCATCATCGAGTACTTTCAGTTTCTCTGATCATCAGTGGTTCCAGTCATAATATTTATCAATCCTTTTTTTTGTTTCGGGTTTGTGCATCGTCCTAGTTCCATTAGAACTCGGATCATTGCTCATATTGAGTTTAAGAGAGAGTATTCAGGTGGACACTACCCACATTTTCAATGCCTGCCTATCCTCCACCTTGATTATGCTACTATATATGTATACAAAGAACAATAAATGAGGCGTCTGTGACAATTTGTCGACGAGTATAATTCATACAGCTATCACTTTTTTGACGCGCCCACTTGTTACAGACAGTCGTGCGATGATGTAATCCTATCAACCAAACAAGGCTCTTCGAGATTTACCAGTCTACGTCATTATGATCATGATGATCATCAAGCTTTGACACTATGTGAAGATCAATCCATAATTCGACTTTGTCTCATTGTCAGTGATGTTACCAAGCACGGTCTATAATTCGAGTTTCCCCGTGTGACCGTAACCCAGTGGCACATCGGTCCCAGATTGGAGCCAGAATATTAATTCAATATAGCAAAAACGAAAACAAACTAAAAAAAAAAAAGCTGGCCAGCCTTTGAATCTCCAGCTTTTTTTGTGCTCAAAAAGATAATATCTATTTGAATTTCAGGGATTTGAAAGATAAATTCGTGATCGGCGACCCCAAAAGCCTACACTGTTAGAAAAAAAGTGTTAAATTCAACATTTTTCGCGTGTCCCAGTAGGTCCACTATAAAAAATATGTTAATCTGACACAAGCCGTTAATGTCAAGCGTTGACAAAACGAAATAGTTGTAAAAATTAACACAAATTCAACATATTGTTTTGTAATTTTAACACTGCACTTTTGAGTTAATTGAACAGAACGATAATGTCAAATCGTATGTTGTTTCAACTTTCAATATGCGTGGAAAATGCATAAGTAAATGGCTGGAACTATAATAAAATTGAAATTAAAAAAACAGATTGTTTTCGATGCGCACGCTGTTAGATATTACTAGTAAAGGATATTTTAATGCACATTTAAACATACATGTGAAGAAAAACGCATTTCGAGTTCGCAGTGATAAATTTCGCAATTCCTAATCCTAGCCGGGGTTTGAACTGGGACGCTCACCGATGTTCGCATTACGAGTCGCACGCCTTAACCACTACGCTATACGATCGCTTAATAAAAGAAACAACTTTTTCCTTTATATCATTTCTGCAGATGTACAGTTAATGAAATTGAGTTAACGTAGCACATTTTTCACAGATTTTCGCAGAAAATCGAATTGTCGAGTCTATAGAAGACCGTGCACGACACGTAGTAACAGGCAAAATCCGACGACGGTGGCCATTTTTGTTCTACTATCATTTCAACATTTGTCAGTAGTACATTTCTACATAAAATGGTGTGTTGTGTTGACGAAACAACACAAATTTAACATTTTTCATATCCATTAAGGAGCGAACGAGATTTTTGTGTTAAAATGAGCGGCTTTTGTGTTAAATTTGGCTTTAACACTTTTTGATGCATTGACATTATTCGCGAATGTTGAAACGACTCAAAAGGATAGTTAAACATGACACAAAAATTTTAACACGCAAAAAATTTAACATTTACACAGATTATTTCCAACAGTGTACGGGTACCAATTTCATTAAAGATCCCGAGGTTTTCAGTTTTTTTTTTTTTATCGAGACAGTAGATTTTGATATTTACTTCAGATTCGTGATCGGCGACTCGAAGAACCATCTGGTACCAATTTCCATTCCAATCCGTTCATCCGTTTTCAAAATATCATCGGACATAAAAATTTGTCACAATAACTTCCCTCTTTCTGTGAAAACAGAAAAACGAGAAGTTGAAAAGAAGAATGATAATGAGATGTAGGTTTTTTTTTTTTTTTTGAATCTATGTAAGCCGATCCGATGTCGAAGATGTGTGATTCAAAATGGCAGATCATACATTGCAATATGGATTATTAGTTTCTTTTACTTGTTCTATTGTATCTCGATTGCATTTCTTCAACTTCTATTTCTGTTTACTTTTTCATTTAATGTAATGTTTACGTTGGGTTTACTCTCTCATATGTTCAGTGATCACATTCGATTTCGCATACCTGTATATCTATTCAGACATCCAGAATACAAACCGACCTCTTCGTATGTTATCATCTTTATATTTTTGATTCGATATAGCATTACGGTATGGTTACGCAAGGGCCCGTCGTGGGGTATGGGGGGCGGACTGGAGGGTGACGTCATCGCGACGCAACGTTTCGTGTTTCACCGGTCTCTGCCGATCCCGGTCGGCCTTGCAATGTCATCAATAACACAGACGATTGGCTGTGCCGGTGATTCTGCTGCCTCCTACTCCACTCCTACTCTTCGTCCTCCTGCTCCTACTCTGCCTCCTCTCCGAAGAGCTCGTTGCACTTGGACCATAATCCCGGGATTCGGTTGCCAATATCCACGATCCATCCATCTATCCAAAACCGAACTAAAGCCAACTAAAGCAAACTCGAACCGACGAACCTATTGATTATATGGCTGTCAGTCAGTACAGCTGCCCGCTTCTAGATCGAAGCTATGCTGAAATTGATGTGTCTTTCAAACCTGCCCCTCCTCAATTTCTTCGCCTTTTAGCCGTAACATACAGCACAGGGCGAAGAAGTGAATAGTAAAAAACGTTGGAAAACAAGAACATGAGATGTGTGAATTAGTGTTATTTTCTCGTTTTCATTGCCATATTAGTGCAAAAGAGATCGCTGCTGATGTTTCGAACTCATTGTCAGATACTTGGGCTCAACATCTGACCGTGCAACTGTTGACTATAGTTTCAGCTTAATTGACGAAAAAGACGGAAAGGACGAAAGCGTGGATACACTCGGACTGGTTAGTTGCGTTTTGATCAAATTTCTGATGTTAATTATTCGATCCATCTGAAACTAATCATTTCCGAGTCTCCAATAATGAGTATGCACAGTAATGGTACAAAAAATCTGCTGCAAGGTTTGTGTGACGTTTGCGATGAATATGAATGATGATATCGTATTGGATAAGAAAAATGTAAAATAAAGCAAAAGATTTACAGTAAATTGGTTCTGATGATGTGGACAGTATCGAAATTGGTATTGATATTGTCCATGGAGTGCTGGCTACCTATAAATTGTGTTCGCCAGAGTGTCTATAACTCAGATATGGAAACAACCTTCTCCCTGGAGAAAGAAATTCCGAGTTATTTTTCATCGGCAAGTTTTAGTCTCACATCTTTCGAGATGTTGAAATTTATGTACCATGTTGGGGTTGTGATCTTGTACAATAGAACGTTGTATTATAGATACTTTTGTAAGAATTCTTAGATCCCGTGCATTATTGTTTTGCTTTGTTCCTCAAGAATTATTCACGTTTAGTGATATTGCCTTGGGCCTGAGGTAAGAAAGATCGAAATACATCATCGTTTTATTCAAATAGGTACCTACTTTGCCGAGTGGTCTAACTTGAATAATTGTAAAAAAAAAGCGAATGAGAAGCAGATATAAAAATCTAGAAAGCTTGGCTTCGAAAATATTTTTTTCAGGTATAGGCATTTAACGTCTGTTTTCGGTCGGAAAAGTGGCAGTTTATACAACTAACTTCAGAAAAGCCTGTTTTCGGTTCGTAGTGGCACCGCTCCTGCGTAGCCAGCAGCTATAGAAAGAAGCTTTTTGTTCTCAATCTCGAATTGATTATTCAGAGTATTCGAATCGAAGTATTCTCTTTCCGTTTTTGATCATGTGTAATCCCCGAAAAATCGTATTTGTCCGGTACTCTATCTTGGCTCGGTTTCCACTAGCTTTTTAAAAGTTTCAATTCTCATTAAAAGTGGAAAATCTTTGAGCTCCTTAACTCGGACGGTATATACAGTAAGGTATAACGAAGTTTAGGGAAAAAATCTCTCTAAATTAATGAAAACGTTGCCTCGTAGCAGGTGCCAACGATAGAGTACAGTTACTGTTAGTCGATATACCTAGAAGTACTGTACGTAGGCGTAATGTGCGCATTCAACGATAAGTATGTCTACGCTTAAGAAGGAAAGAGAAAAATAAATTCGTAAGAATAAAAAGAATGTAAAAACGAGGAAGTTGAGGAAGTAGCGTAGAGGAAAAAAATAAGTATAAAAATATTGGATGCTATAAATCTAACGAGCAGAACCACGATGCTGTTTGTAGCTACAGAGTGACCGTTTTAAAACGTATCATATATTCAGTGGAATATGAAATGAAAATTTGAAAATGAATGGTAACGAAGTGCACTATAGACTGAATAGGTGTACAAAATTGCACTACGATATGCCCTGTCATTTTGAAGTGAAAAATTCCGAAAGTTAAAACAGAAAACAGAAAAACCACCAAACCAATATTTTTTAGGCTCGCACGATAGATAGAAATCTCTATTTGCGAAGTCCATTTATGCGGGTAGAAATTGACATTTGACTCTTAAGTTGAATAGGTCACATTTGCCATTCGATTCTTTAAAAAATAGTCTTGATGTGACTCTTCATGTGTACAAATAATGCTAATTATCAACTGTTGTTTTACATCGTGGAATAATTTGACAGTATTCATTTGCCAATGAAGTGGGGCCTAGATGCATGTACGCAAACTGTGAAGCGTGAAAATATTATACGAGATTTTCAAAGGCAGAGGTGTTTCGGAGCGAGAGAAAGAAAAAGGAACAGAAATAGAGTTGTTCAAAAGAAAACGTTTCAGATGCGGGTACACATTTTACATAGAGTAAGAATGTTTCTGAACACATTTTAAAATAGAATGCAACATCTCATTCAAATATTTTCATCGCTCGCTTTTTTTTATTGAAATCTATAGCCAGTATATCGTGTTATCGGATAGAAGGAAAATATGTAACAGAGGGATGAAACAGAAGAGACGTAGATGAGACTATGCCTGAAATAACCAGAACCGCAGTGATTGGAAATCGGAAAGCGTTGCAGGTTCGGCAATATCAAGCGATGCGTATTAATCTCCAATGTTTCGTTTTTTTCGTTCGTCCATTTGGGATATTTTTGACCGTCCATCAGATCGCTCTGGTGTTTTCATCTGTTTTTTGTTTTTAGTTATTATTTTTACAACAATTTCGATTTTGCAGAAGTTTTTCGCCTCGAATGGTTGACGGATCGGATTCGGACAATTTTTCCAACATTTTATGGCAGTGCCACGATTTCCAACTATTAAGTATACCGCGCGACCGTAAACCTAGTACAAAGACCGCCATTTTGTATCGTGGAAAGTAATAAAATTTCCTAATCGTCAGTGTTTATCCACTTCGCAACTTCAACTCGGATGGTTCCGTCGAACTGTGCGAGAACCAAATCAAAACAATTTTTTTTCACATTTCAGAGCACTGAACAAATTCAATACCACTCAAACCCAATTCTCTCATCCAACCTAACCTACTACCAACGACGATTTAAATATTGAACTGGTAAAGAACTTGCGCCATCTTATTTTCCCTGTATATTAGTTCAAGTAGCAGTGTTAGAACGGCCGATGCGTTTACAAAAACGGTATTTTAGTATTAACCTAACATAACCTAGCCTAGCCTAACTCAACTAAACACATGTCTGGCTGGTATAGAGCATAACGTATAATCTAAATATGTGTTTTACAACTGAACAATTAACAAACGTGTGTGTGTATATATATATATATACACATATATATATAACCGTAGAATAATGATAGACGAGAAAATGGTTGAAGAAGAATAATATCATACCCGCTCTACTCGTTAAATAACAGTAAATTCGATGCAATTAGTGTGTGAAATAATAATAGGAAGAAGAATAAGAAGTTGTTTTTAGGCCAGTGCATACGTTGTACACGTACATAAAGTCGTACCTCACAAAAACGACGACTACTAACTAACGTCTACCTCACGTAGAGCGTTAAATGAAAGGCGTATCACGCCAAGTATTAAGAAAAAAGAAACAAGTATACGACAAGAGCTGTCGACGGGTGTAAGGAAGGAAGGAAATAAACTTAATCCCGTTAATTGCGGACCGTATACACAGGGTGTTCTCTATCAAACGAGTCTCTACAATAATAAAAAAAACCCGGGCGAAGTAGCCCGAAAAGTTTGGGGTAGCACCACGGTCGACAATTTCACCTAAAGAGCGTTTTTTTTTTTCAGTGGGATTGAAAAACCAACCTATCCCCATAGAAATTTCACAAATGAGGCCAGAACGATCTAGCGATACATGCCCTCCCATAAACCAAACAACTTGTACATAAAATTTTTTGGCCTACTTCACCTCGCAGCCTCCGGGACATTATAATGGCTCATTTGATATTGGACACCCTGTACATGGTTATACCGGACATAGAAGTACGCTGCAGCACAGGTGTGGTGGGCGCGGTTATACAAAACCGCTTTAATACATTATACGTATAAACCACACATATTTATCCCCCGATCCCTTTTCCTAACCCCTCATCGCAGCATGTAGGTATAACTAATGGCAGACGGAGTTAAATCCTGGAAAGTATATCCAACATCCTGGTTATATTTCCTCGTTTTTTTTTTTTTTTGCTTTTTTTTTGCGACCCGTGAATTATACAATAAACAGCTAGTTAAGCTTATTGTTGAACGGGCTAAATTTATACACTGCGGGCTGTAATGAGGCCAGTGATTAATGAAGGTATATGTATTATGAATGAAGGCGCGGATCAACGGATTAATTAGTGAATTAATTAATCATCTAATGAATGAATGAATAGGATAACGGTTATCCGCACTTCTTTGCCTTGCATCTCACGTCATGGGACGATACAAATCATAGAAAGTACCTATAGACAAAAAATTTATTGGGTAAAAAGTATGGTAAAATTATTCCGCGGATTCTGGCTTGACTTGGCATCTATGACGTATAGAATATATGAAATACAACGGATTTGTTATTTTGCAGTTTACTCAACGGAATACAGAGGTTTTGAAATATCGAGCCTTTTATTCGTCATCGGATTGGTTGGAGTTCAACTCGCTTACGCATTTCTTAAAATAGGTTAAAACCGAAAAAATATTGAATATCTTCGAGATAGGCGATTCTGAACCAATGTAAAAAAAAAAATATAAATTCAAGAGAAATGGAGAAACTTGACGAATTAACGGTAGATCCTGAGCGACTAATTAATAAAATTAATTGAGCCTAATTGAACTGCAGCGATGGTAAGATTTAATTAACGTAATTAATTGTTATATTGTAAGTTTCTAAATGTAACTGGGTAGGAGTAAAACATAGTTTATTGTCTTCGAATGAGAATTTACATATGTACCCACCTTTACTCAATACATCTCAGTGTTCGTCTATGCCTACTAATCTATTCGATCATAAGGCCGCGCACGCACGACCATGATCATGTGTAGCTATACCTACCTACAGCACTTTCGCGTAAACTATGTGTGCGAAAGTGCGTTCGTTCATTGACCGCCACGATCATCGCATGATATCATCACCATCATCGTCTCGGCTCTCTATATATAGAACATATGATATGTATACGTATAGGATTATATGTATACCTATGCACAGAAATAGTCGTTAATCGACAACTCTGACTAATCAATTTCCACGACTGATCGATATGAGATTGATTCTTTCTTTCGACAATCAAATGATCAACACTTCCGAATTTTGTACTATCTTCGACTTATCAATTAATCGTCATACTGATTAGTTTGAAACGTCGAATATTTGATTAATCTCGATAAACCAATTCGTTCCAATAAGCTGATTGAGATATGAATCAATACATCGGTATGGTCACATACATATACACATGTTTTAAGCTTTTTCTAAATTGTCTAATATAGTTAATGGAGTAATAATACATCATCTATCTATATCTATCCAGCTACCTATCTACCTTCCTTAGAACGAAAGGAAGAAACAATACGATATCTCACGTTGGAATACCTACACATATAAATGTCGCGTTATATTTAATGATAATAATTAATAATAATCGTTACCTTTAATTAGCTTGGTGATAATCATACTGTGTGATAATATTCACGTAAAGATAATTGAGACTACTATGTATAGATCCTTACGATTATTATGCAATGGCCTAGTTGTATAGCAGCCAAGCAGTAATGTCCCAGTGCAGCCCAGACCCATTTTCTTACACGTATATGAAAATGTACTTTGTAAGAAAATTATACATATGTATGTTGTAAGAACTTTAGAGAATCTTATGACTATGTATTTTTTACGCTGAGTAAAATGACATAAAATTTTATGAATCTGTATAGTATCTATATTTATATTTGCGGTTCAAAAAAAAAAGGTGAAGGTATTCCGGTATACCTATACCTATACGCACAAATCAAGTTAGATTTGAGACGATGAAATGGGAAGTAAATTAAGTATACTAATGGTAGATTAATGTATGACGGAATGTATGATTTGAAATTAGTATTTCCAAAAAATACATAGTAACAAACAGCAAATTGTGTTGATGACGTGACATTCATTCCATAACGGGGAACCAAAAGCTGCAGTGCAGAAAATGACGAGCATAATAATTAATCTGCTTCGAAATCAAAATGATTCCCGCCAATCAAGTATCGGAATAGTCACACTAAAGTTAGTCGATAGGCTCGAAAAATCACTAAGTACAATCATCCAAGAGATCCCCTTTACCTGCACAGTCTTTCAGAGTCTAGAAGATATCTGTTTTACCCATACCGGGTGTGGTAACCAATAGTTTTCGGTTTCGAGGTACATTACCGACTGCTAGAAATTCGTTTTACCGCTTGTTTAAAACGAGTCGATAAGATAGTGAACTGTTGTAAAAACGGTGAAAGGGTAAACAGAAATTCCGTCTTACGAAAACCTATTTTATGATCGTATCCTATTTCCGTTTCGGATTTTTTTGTTCCCGCACATTGATACATAGATAACAGGAGAAAAAATATACAGAAATTATAAATTCGATTTTTTTTATCAAGTTATTTTTTCTACGCTCTTCAGGCCAACGTGAGGACACTAGCCTAGGATCTAGCCGACCCCAGGGGAGTGTCTTGCCGTCTTGGCAATTTCTGCTCGCAAACGGTAGAGAAACTATACATATGGTTTCGTCACGCTGGATTCTGATGATAATGAAATAATAAAAAATAAAACCGACACAATAAAAAAATGATTGCGTTATTCGATACGATGAGCTCATGGATATAGTACGTACGTGTACAGTGGTCGTATATGCATTATACATTAATTACATTACATACTCCGTCAATGAATAACGTTAAGCCAACTCCTTGCCTTGTATGTATAACCCGCCTAATAAATATAGCTTCATTGGCTATTCGCTTGTTGAAAATGGAACCCAAACTTGATCACAAAAATTTTGCCCGGATTCGGTTGCCTTCGACGGTTTCGCCACAGGTACGAATAGATTGACAGGTTTTTCAACTCTATGGGGGAATTGACTGTGATATGTGTAGGAGTGGAAATACCCATTCAACATTGTCCCCTGGTCAATAACGAAGGCGGGTCACCTCAATGAGGCGAATTATGTAAAATCTGGTTCCTCCACATTTCCAACCGAAGAGGTGAGGCGATCTCGCGTTTTCCGCGTCGCTCTTTTCATTGGGCTTCCCTTAAAAGACTGAACTTGATTAAATACCCTAGGCACTAGGTAAGTCTGCTATACATCAACAGAAGAAGAGCTGAAATTCAATCCAGGATTACATTTTGGCAATTTCACGAACCTACAGTCCGCTCTCTGAGTAGTGCCGCTCTGAGTAATTCCGTTTCCCCGCTTTCTCGCTCGCACGCGACCCCCACTACCGGCTCACCTTGACTTTCGTATTCGACTCTCTGAGTAGTGCCACACGCTGGCTCAATGGAAAAGCGTGGCAAACGGAGTGGCACTACTCACAGAGAGCGAAACGAATTCGAATGGTGGGAGTACCTGAGTTCCAGGAAAAATACTCCCCCAACCGCCCATCACCGGCACTACTCAGAGAGCGGACTGTATATTCCACCCCGCCGACCAGCACCCCCCGGCGAGGGTAAAATCACGCAAAATGTAGGTATATTTTCGCGCGATAACACGACAACGGTTGTTCCTACGACCAAAATAGTTGCCATGAATCTTGTAGCCAACTAAATATCCTACAAAAATGACCCCTTGGTCAACTCGTGTGCGATGGATAGTTCTGCAGAGACAACGGTCCGGGGAGGTCAGTGAAACTCAGGATACGTGCGGTGGACGCGCCTGAAGCTCATATCAGTGTCATCTGCGCATCACTCGGTCGTCGAGGCAACTTTTCCGCTTCGGAAATATCCGAATACTTTTCCACAGACATTGAAATGCCCTGTTCAAATCAATTCTCAAAGTTCAGCTAAGTTGAAAACTCTCCAACCGAGAAATCATTCAGAAAAAAGAGTCTCCCTTTTGCGAGCTATTATAGATACGTCAAACCGACTGAAAACCGTGCTTTTCGAACATTCAGCTCGACCGCGGACCGACTTAACTTTTAATGCTTTTCGTTCGAAAACGGTAAGTCATATAGGATTGTTAAGAATTAAATTTCCCATCAATTGACGGTTTTGGAAAAGAAGTCGCACTACAGCAGTTAATAGACGGAGCCTCTTTTGTATGATTTAAAAACAATCCGGTTTCTCCAAGCGCTTCAACTTGGAGACTTCTGAACCTAGCCAAACTTTGGAAAACTAAATGAACAGGGCATTTCAATGTCTGTAGAAAATTATTCGGATATTTACAAATCGGAAAAATCACCTCGACGACAGTGTGATGACAGGTGACACAGACGCGGCCGCCGCACATCCCGAGTTTCACTGACCTCCCCGGACCGTTGTATCTGGAGAACTATCCACCGCACACGAGTTGACCAAGGGATCATTCTTGTAGGATATTTAGTTAGCTACAAGACTCGTGCCGCCTTTTTTGGTCGTAGGAATAAAAGTTCTCGTGTTATCGCGCGAAAATATCTACATTTGCGTGATATTACTCTCGCGGGGGGTGCTGGTCGGAGAGGGGTGGAATACAGATTCGTGAAATTTCTGGAATATAACCCCGGATTGAATTTCAGCTCTTCTCCTGTTAATGTATAGCAGACTTACCTAATACCTGGGCTATTTCATGAAGTTTAGTCTTTGGAGGGCAGCCCAATGAAGAGAGCGACGCGAAAAAACTCAAGATCGCCTCACCCGTTCGGCTGGGGACGTGGAGGAACCAGATTTTACATAATTCGCCTCATTGCGGTGGCTCGCTATCAGTATTGACTTGGGGACAATGTCCAATGATTATTTTTACTCCTTCATATCACCATGAATAATCCACGAAGTTTGAAACGTATTCATTCATCCATTATACTACCCGTGCCGTGAGCAATCAAACCCGTGCTAAGTTTTGATATTTCTAACCTCGACAGTCCCCTTCAATCAGTAGTAGTCGTATGAAATTGTTGAAAATGCCTTCAAATTACTTAGGAATTGTTAGAGACCCCCTGAAAATAGCTCGACGGCGCATAAAATCTGACGCAATTGGTTAAAATCACTCAAAGCCACACAAAGTCACTTTGTTATCATTATACGTAAAAATGATTCAAACGCGTAGTAATGAGTTGAAAAATTACTAGAAAAATAAAAACACGAATCATCGCATGGACTCACTGATCACCTGACCGACAGGTGAATAACCTCTTATTTTTAGTCAGCTAATTTGGCAACCTAACTTAATTAGATAATTAATTGATTAATTTGGCTTCTATGTATACTGTAGCTATGATTGCCGTTACGTAAGTACGTTGCTTTTTTTATCTGACAAATTATTTCGACGAATTGTTTTTTTTTTTTTTTCTTTCAAAATGTTTAATAATTCGATTGCGCAAATTTTCAACTACTTCCACTAATGCATTAAAATTCGAATTCCATTGCATAATAATGAGTTTCGCCTAAAGAAAGACGAACGTCAAAAAGGGCAAAGACAAAATCTGGATTATCAATTACAGTTGAAAACTAGAATTTCTCAGAAAAAATTTCCCGACGTTGAAATTAACTTTTTTATGCCTGTTTTCAATCCGTAAGACAATGCTGTATATGTACGGATAACTTTAAGACTGCCCGAAATAGTATATTATGCTACAAGGGAGGAAAGAGCGCGATTTTCGCCGAGTGCGAGGTTTGCTGCCCGAGGCACGAGCGAAGCGAGTGCAGCGAGGGCAGCACGAACACGAGGTGAAAATTGCGCTCCTCCCGTGTGGCATATGCTATTTTTCACCCGACTTCGATAAAATGACCTTATTCCGTCGCTGTAACGCGAGTGGAAAGTAGGTAGTCAATTTTTTACCAGAAGGAAGAGAAGTGATTAACCGGGCAGAAAAGTAAATTGCCGGGCAAAAAAAGTGGACTTTTTTGCCCGGCAATCTACTTTTTTGCCCGGCAATCCACTTTTCTTCCCTCTGGTCCGAAGTTGACGACTTGCGACCCGCGTTTCAGGGGCGAAATACGGTCATTTTGTCGTAGTCGGGTGAAAAAGTATTTTATTACACCCCTGAAACGCGGGTCGAAAGTCATCAATTTCGGACCAGAGGGAAGAAAAGTACATTTCCGGGCAAAAAAGTAGATTGCCGGGCAAAAAAGTGGACTTTCCTCCCTTGTAGCATAATATACTATTAATGCCTTTGACGCAAAAAAATGGTATGGGGCGCGCTGGTTCGCGGAAAGAACTGTTCGATGAGGATTATGTGTTTTGCGTATGTGATAATTTTAGTGCTCTCCGTTGGCTCTGCCTTAGGCTCGCCGGGCACGCCAACGTCTCATACTAAACACATAACCTCGCCCAGTAATAGTTGCTCAGCGCCCATGACACCTCAATATCTATTTCCTTCGTTTTTTCTATACATTTATACTTCTTGGTTTTTTTGTTTTGTTTTTGTTTTTTGTTTTATAATGGTTATGCCCATGTAAAAATATGCCCATATGTATGTAAAAATAAACAAGAGCGACAAGGGGGGAATCATATTACCTATAAGATACAGCTTGACTACTTGACGAGTTGTTTGCTTGACTCTGGTGCGTATACAATATATGAAATTAGCAGTGCCGATTGGACATCGAAAAACTATATGCATGCGGAATGGATTGAAAGACGAATCAGGGCATGATCGTACGAAATTCACAATGTTGTACGAAAACGAAACTTTGTGCCACAATACTATATCCAGTTTGATATAAGTCATACTGGTACATTGTTTTTCTTCAATCTTTTCCATGTTGTTTCTTTTCCTCTGTTATTAGCATTTTGCGTTGGGCGTCGTAAATTCACAGAATATTGCGTCATGAAAGGCGCAACGATGAAAATAATAGAAAACAATTGAAGGCGAAAGGAAGAAAAGGGAATGAAAAAAGTCGCTGCAAAACTGTGGAAACTTGGTATATACAATAGGTATGTGCATACAAACCTCGAACTACGTCCTTTTTTTCTCTCTCCCACTCCCTTTCTTACTCTCGCTTCTTCTCTCCCTAGCCTCTACTCTGGTAATTGAGCTAACCAGTAACTACTTACCTGTAACAAAGAAAAAAATCAATCATTAGAAATGGTTGTGGGGTATAGAGCATGTAGATAATTATATAATTAGGTACAGTACGACGTGGAAAACCTGCCTCTAGTACGGTATCTATTACACCGTGTAACCCAACATTCTTTATTGTAGTAACCATGAGAATTTTACTCGTTTTAGGTGAGGTACTATATATAGTAGCTATATTGGACTTTCAGTTTCCGAAATGTTTGAATTTTCAGTTCAAAATTCTCATAATCGAGAATAAGAAACATAGAAAATGCAAACCAAAAATATTTAGTGACTTCACAAACTGACTAATTTAGACAGTTGGCTTCAATACGTTACAACACCAGCATGTGATATCGACCATCAGGAACTATATTATCGTATCAAATACCCTCTGAGGAAGCCACCGTGTATATTTATCCATACATCACTGTCATAAACAGTAAAACACGAGACAATTTTCAGCTTCTCAAACTCATGTTTTTTCTAATACTTTCTCGAAGATCAGTTAAATATTCCGGAATAATTCAGATGATTTTCTCCTTGAGGTGCAGTATCAATTAGGTTATCCGCAAACTTTGATAGCCTCAGTCACACTCGGTCACATAGTATAAAGAAATGTTAAGTTTCGCGAAATCCACGCCAGTACATATTATGTGTTCATTACAACATACTTTTTTAGTTGAAAAACAAAACATTTGCACGTTGAATTGCATAAAGGAAAATTTGGGTGGATTTTTTTGGAACACCAGAATTATCTACTGTGCACATAACATTTTGAGAAAGAGGCCTAACCGTTGATGCGATACACAAATACATGTTCAATCACAAGGAGCGGTAATTCAATCCATTTGGTACTGATAGCGATGAGGAAAGCAACTATACAATAACTCCAGTGTCTGTGTAATAAAAACTGTACAAAGTAAACTGTGTGTATCGCAATACACAAACATAACAATCGTCATTGATTAGCTTGCATAACCGGATCCTATTGGGTTACCGCACGTTGCGTTCAATCTCAGTTCACAATCAGCACTAATATCTCTGTGTCTGTGTGCATGCGCCAGTGTTACAAAAAGACCATAATCCAATCGCTTCGATTACTTTATAGCTTTATACCAAATCAGGTCTGGGAGCTTAGGGTTCGGCATATAATTTGTTCTGAAAGATAGTCGAATCACTGAAAATTCTTCAAAATCGAGAGAATTTCGAATTTTTGTGTCAGCGATCTGGAATAATCAATACAAAATTGATTAAACTTGAATATCTTTTTTTCTTCATTCTGTTCTGAGTATTCTTGAACGTGAATTTCATCAATTTGTATCAAGTAGAATCGATCCAAAGCAATTTCTATTCGGCTTTTATGCCTCACTGGAAAGGGTGGGATGGCAGCGATGTGAGTCGAACTAATCGATGTCGTCGTCGAATATAAATTGAGACACGTTCCACTTTGAACTACACCACCTCATGAACCTCGACGTCATGGCTGGCACGTTCGTTTCTATAAGGGGAAGGTAAAGAGTAAGTAGAGACGGGGAAGTTAGAGGAGATCGATAGGGTGTACCCAGAATTATCGGTCATGATGGTGGATTGAGGGAAGAAGAAATGAGGTTCTAGGTATAGAAGAATTTAGGTCTTCTGACTAAGTATTAGGACCCACGTCACGAAACCGTTTCATTAAGATAGAATTGATTTACCAGTTGGTCAATTGCACCGCTGATGAGAAAAATATCTTCTCCGAAATCTTACAAAAAGTTCCTCAGAAATATTATCCAACTGGATTTTGATGATTTGCTGAGAATTCTGTCTTCTCTTACTGATTACTTGACGATGTTATGAAGCACAATACCTGAGCGTATTGAATATCGAATATCGTTCACCGATGCGTTATTAAGAGGAGCATCAGATTCAAGTGGTTAAGGTTCGACCGTCAGGTCCAACGCGATTGAAACAGGAGGACTGAAAGTAAATCTTGGTAATAAGATACTCAAAATGTAGGCACATATAAGATGTGGTAAGGAAGCACTAGAGCCTTGAAAAACTATATAGAATAGTATATTTCGATACAAGTGCGAAAGGTTGGAATCAACTTTCGCACATGAATCGAAAAAAATTTGTCGTCACAAACGCACGTAAAGTCCGATTACACGCACGCTTGCGTGCGTAAAATCGAACTTTACGCACGGCGTGCGGAAAATGACTTTTTTTCGCTAAAATTATTGTATTATGTTACTCTGCGGCATGTTTCGTTGTCTCCCGCCATTTCTTCGGTTTTCAAACATTTGTATTTCAATATTTTAAACGTTTCCGTAGCTGTACGTCACGGCAGAAAATTATTTGGAAACAATTTGAGAGATTGCATATAAGTGTCGGGCATCCAATAAACTAACCGTAAGACCAGACCGAAACCCTGACCTACTATATTTGATGGGAAAAAGACAATGAATACTACCCGCCGCACCCTTAACATGCGTGCGAAACAACGATTACCTAATTACGTTGGTGGAATCACGTGATGAAAAGTGTCGTACGGCCAGTTATTGTATATATAGACAGGCTTGCCAAAATTATAAAGGTTTCCTGTTTAGCTGTAGTTGTCAAAAGCTGCGCAACACTTTTTCTGTAATTATTTAGTAAATTAGGCTAATGTGATGTCCATGATAGAGATCTTCTCACACACGAAGGAAAAAAAATTAATCATCCGATCGAAATTGTACGAGGATCGTTTAAAATCTCGTTTATATGATATTATAATGTGTAATTGTTCAAGTAAATAAATGAAAAGTGCAAAAGTGCACTACACCACGACAAGCGCATGGTACCAGAAGACAGAGTTAAAGGAAACACCTTGTAGATCAAAGTCAAACGTATTGTGGGCTTTCGTCATCTTCAAGGATTGGAATTCAGAGATCAATCGTAATTGACCGTATTATCGTTGTATAAAATTCACAGTAATTATTTGTGACACATGTCCTAGGAGACAAAATGTTTAATCTTTCCCTATATAACCCGAAAATAACCTACAGTGCCTCCCATCTATTTCGATAGGCATTTCCGTACAATTATATAGAACACCATTTATTTGTGAGGATTAAATCAATGTTTCGCAATGTTATGAAAAATGATTTGAGGTCATGATTGGAAATTATGTGCATAAAATATCAGTCGCAAGTGGGGCAAAATGGCGCAAATGACACCGTTTTTGTCCGTTAAAACATAGCTACTTTTTGCACTTTAATATGGTCACGTACTTTTTGCCAATGTCAGGGTGACCCATTTTAAAAACCCATTAGAATATCTTGAAAACCGGAGCGGCTATTAACATAACAACAACATAACATAACAACAAACATTAGAAAATGTTTCAGACATAAATTGTATGGTTCCGAGGGGGACGTAGACTGGTAATATCAGTTCAGTCGTAAATATCATTGCTTCGGAGATATAAACACGAAGTTTATTTTCTTAAATGGCAACCAGTTTTTTTTTTCCCCTCCAAAAAATGTACCTTACGTTGAGACAAATTCGATTATACGTGGTAAAACTGCCCAGTGTTTACGCTCCGCAAATTATCGCTACGCAAAATCGAGAATCCGTAATTGCCCGCTATTGTCAGGACAGGTGATTATTGGCGTTTTATAACTTTCGTCCGAAACAGTTTCCAATAGCAGCTCTAGTTTTTTAGATATTCTAATGGATGATTTAAAATGGGACATCCTGTAGAAGGTTTGAAGATCAATATAATGATCTAAGACCGTTACTCTACACGTAAACTCTGTTAATTCGTACTTCAATAAACAATAAGTTCCCGTCTTGCCTCACGTTCCCCTAATTAATCCCAAAGTACGGAAAAAGATGCACTTTCACCTCATAAATGACAATCAGACCTGCACAAGAGATTTTAGAGTCGAAATCCTTATCTAATATTCAGTAATTCCTGCGTTGAGGTATGAGTATAGTTATATAGCAGTTATTTACTTGGAAACAGGTAACCCTAACCTAACGTGCCGAGGCTGATAAGTCCTTTGTGCTCAGTGCACAACTATGTGCGACGGTGCGGTATAACTTTCACACTTGACTCGTTACAGAGTTTCAAAGAGAGAGAGAAAAAAACAGAGAGGGATAGAGATAGGGACGCGTATAGTTATAAAGAACGGCGTTTCATCGTCTCTTGGTAAAAATAAAAGTAACGGTAAACCCGGATCACACTATAACCACAGGTAGAAAAAGAAAGAAAAAAAGGAGAACAAAGTTAGGAATCAGAGTCTGACAGTACGTTATAAAGAGAGGCCTTAAAATCGCGTGTGCACGGTGATAAATGTACCTAATTTTCATACTCTTAATGGTCTATACTACTCTATTAATGCGTGTAAAATAACACTTTGGAATACCTAACTGTTCCTTTTTTTCTGGTCTTTCTGTAGAGTGCTCTCTTTAATGCGGGTTTTGTTACTACAATGTCGCAAGGACAAGGACAAGGACAAGGACAAGAACACGAACAGGAACAGGGGCGGGCATACGATACTAAAAAGGTCAAGCATTTCGGAGTTCATATGCATTAAAGTTATGGAGAAAGAGTAGCACCGGTTCATAGGAAAGGTTCTGTTTACCAACTGTCTTCGCTTACACATACAATTAACATTATTTCTCACGGTATTCAGCATAATCGCTTTGGAAAGTGGTAAGGTACCTAATTGCTCACTTAGGTGATTAACAAAAAAAAAAGCGTAAACGTCAAATTTGTCACAGATATCAATCTAATCTAGATTTTTCGTTCCGAATCTACTAGGTTTCAAACAAAACATCCACAATAAACGATTATCTTCATGGAATATCGATTATTGTATTCTCAAGTTCGTTGAACTATGTTACATCAAATGTCGATGATAATGAACACTGCGGAGTCGTAATAATGAAAGCCCACAAAAATAAGCATCACAGTTTCGTCAGATGTATTACAAGAGTCAATCCTGATTCATTTGATTTGAAAAAAGAACCAAATAGTAGTTTGAAAAACGGAGAAATTCTGTCACTGAATATATTTTGGAGAAATCTTGAATTTTTCTGTCGTGAGTAAATTTAGAACTGTAGTTTCCAAGTTGCCTCTAGAATCCTATTCCAATTCAAGATTAATTGATTTTCGCTTCTTTTCTATTTTGCGAATATATGGTGTATCATGGCGAAACATTTCTCGAGATTGACACTGTAGGGTATAATGAGTATTTGCCAGTTTTGAAGAAGATTTTAGAAGATTCCAGAAGATTTATGGAGATTAGAAGATTCTTATGATTCTTCAGGAGTGCGTTTTATTTGCCACGTCTAGCAGCTCTCAGAAGATGAAGCTACTAGCAAAAATGCACTTAACCCCTTCCAATAGTTTTCTTCCCATTCTAGTTGCTTGAAAGCAACTTGCTGGAAGACTTTCGGCTCCATATATGTATTCTGGTAGCAAGAGCTGTCACATAAAATTTTCGGGAGAAATGTTTGCTTCTGGAAGTTGCTGGAAGTGGCAGACAAAATGCAGGCTATCACAGGTAGGGTAGTACCTATGTATTGGCGATTCAATATATTATTTTTCCTTCCTAAACCTCTCCACAACTTTAATTCTCATGTTGGATGGATAGAATTAAAGTCTGAACGAAACTAGCCAAAAGAAACGTAGAGAGACTGACGCACGAAAAACTCACATAGCCAAACGTTTCCCCTGGGTGCCATGTGCATGAGGTTAAGATGAAGGTTAAAATCTAGTCCCTCAAGGTCTTGTCTCAGATGGGTACTGTCCATATCCAAAGCTCTTTCAGGAAGTAGAAAAAGGTGATCGCTTCCATCAGCGGGTCCCAAAGTTCGAGGATTCTGATCCGACTGTGAACCTGCAGGAATTATTGTCCCACTACCCATTCCAAGTCCCTGATTGCAAGAATTGCACGTTGAAGTGGCCGCGACGGTCAACATCATCACGTTGTGGGATAACTTTTATTTAATATTCCCGTGTTTGGGGGGTTATCAATTTCAAATTGCGATGATTGTAATTATGTTTTCACTGCTGTTTATCATTTGTCGTGTTAACGATCTTGTGTCTATCGCATCCTCTTCGTTCCTCTCACGTATCGAGTGTAGAATTCGAATCTCTGGTGTCTGGTTTGGTCTGCGTTGAGTCATAGGAATCAGACAGACTGTCGCCACATCTCGAACTCGAACTTGCGGAACGATGTGACTATACCTATAACTTTATAGGTTTTGAGGAATCGATCCCAGCATTCCGTCCCGGAACTTCCTTCTCTTATTTTCCCTATTTTCTGTACTGCTAGTCAACATGTACGATATATAGCAGGCAGCATACAGATGAAGAAGGAAGGTTTTTTATGTTTCAATTTTCTTTTCTCTCTTTTTTTTTTAATGTGATTTACTCGTAAGAGGAAATCTGCAGATCTTCGCGTCTCTCTCTTTTTATTCTGAGTATTATAGAGCATTCGTGATCGAGATGTTATCGTTGTCAAATCATGATCTCCAGAAAATAATTTCTGTATTTCTGTTCCCGTTGTTATTTTTTGCCACAATTTTTCTTGATGTCGCAACAATTCGAATCACAAAATGTTGGTTCTCCTCGGTTTTTTTTCCTCAATTTCTCAAAATCTCAGCAAGGTCTGATACAGTACTCTCTAAACTACAGATGTGAGTGCCTACCCTGCATAGTGTTCTCAAATTCCATTTTTTATTAATTTATTACAACCAAAATGATAAAAAGGAAAAGTTGAATGATATAGATCTTATCGCGAATTGAGATCAAACCGTAATAAAATTTGAGTTTGAAACTTCTATCTTACAATCAGAATGATAAATATTCACCAAAATCTATCGTCAATTGGCGGAATTTTGCTTTTCGGAGTGATATAATCTATTTTCATGTATCAAGTGATGAAGAAAAGTCGACTAACTACGTGACTTCAACTATTGATAACTGTCGATAAGAAAATAAATAAGCTGTTAAAAGATTACATGAGAGTGAAAGAGTTTGTCCAGCGGTATCCACAGCGCGAGGCACTAGCTCTGACTTATTGAGTGTGTAATGTATAACCTCAGCAGAAAAGAATAAGTTTAGTATCAAATGCGTGTGTTCTGCGGCCGCAAGAAATAGATTTTAGTCTCCGAATTTCACACCGTAGTTCAGAAGATTGATTCTTTTATATATTCGCTCTCACATGGATGAAGAAACCGGGCCGTGACAGTTCGGTTAGGTTAATTATCGTAGTTTCTGAACCGCATCTACACCACGAAATTTTCTCTAAATGAAAAAAACAGGCGAACTACGTAGCTGGTTATTCTTCATTTCGGTTTGAGTTATTTTATTCAACCAGTAACACTCATGATCGAGTAAGACACCACGATTTTATCACAATTATCAATGTTTCCAGTACTGTTCAGAGATTTTTTCCAATTCTGTGTTACTGTAAGTGTTCGCAATTAGTTGCTTGCCAAATTGTCAACATTCACATAAACTTCTTCGTCTTGTTATTCTTTTTATCATTAATCTTGATTGCCTTCAATTGCATTCAATTTGAAACAGTAATTTTTATTCATCAGTATTGAAACATTAATGTATTCAACACAAGATTCGACTGAGTATGTTCTTCCAAATTTTGGATCTCATTCTCTACTGGAATGTGTCAAATATAATAGAGCAGCTGAAGCACAAGGTCTTATATTATTCCATAACAGAATCAAGAACACTTGAACAACTCTGGGCGCACGGGATTTCAGTTAATAACGACACGTTTTGCAATGTCAGTCTTAATCGCTTATAATTGTAGATTAAATAAATAATTCTGACGATGATGTACTCCAGTAATCGTTGTTGTCGTCAAGTTTCAAATTCTCAAACGTTTTATATCTCTTGTATCTTCTAAAACCACAGAACACGAAAATACGGACACAAAACAGACATCAGAGACACTTTGTGTCAGCAGAGTTTTGACAGCTGTACTGCAGTACACAGAAAAAAAACTCATACAATCGTCACTCTATAACCACGTCGCATAGTCGCGATAGTCGCGGTAGAGGAACGCGATGTGACCTCTGCGGCGTACAGCGGCCGACTGAAACTGAGGCACTGAGGAGACCACACACCAGCGTACCAAGTAGAACTGAGTAAGGTTTAACGTTCGTTTCACTCACGTTCACTACTACAGCACCTGCTGATCGTGTAGAGACATACACAGGGGTCTAAGCTTTGGGCTGCTGGAAGTCAACGACGCTATGTAGCTTACTGCAGCCTATACAGAAAGGACACTATACACACGGTTCGGATGTGCACTGATTGTGCAGTTCGATGATGATGGTTTACCGTGCGCACTCGACAGAGACTTGATACTGGAGACTGCGTGTTCTTCGAATCTGAAGCGTGATTGAATTCGGAGTGGGGTGGGGATGCTATGGATTATGATGAAGCGGGAAAGTGCTCTTGTAGTCAGTGTCTGGAAGGTATATGTACCTGGGGTACATACCTTGTAGTCGGTATTATTGCGTTTGTTGCTTTCTCTACATTATAGAGAGAACCTGGGACCAGTCAGTCAGTAAGCACGGTTTTTTTAAAACCTGGATTCTAGATTCTAGCGTCTAGCTACTGTAGATTTTAGACTCTCCTCATTCTGTTTACTGGATTTGGTAAACCTTATTCCACGATTCTTGATTCTGATTTGAAATGCTAGATTCTAGATTCTATTGGGGCTCGATTGTACAGATTCTGTATCATACATACCGCAGAGTCTGAAATATAGGGTTTGCTAAAGCTTAGTTCATTTTCGTTATTGGTCGATAAGTTGTGCATCTAAAATCAACAATGAGAAAGTTGTTATTTTCACAAAGGGCCTGCAGTAGGATGATGGAAGTGGCGATTGAATATACTAAGTCCTATACTATCCTGGTGCACGAGTTGTAATAATAATTTGGAATCCAATTTTAATTACACATTTTGGAACTTGGCCAAAAGCGTAGAGGTATTAACTTCGATTCTAACATTAAGACGCAAAATAATCATTGTCATCATCTATATTTATAGAACTGTGATTAGGGCAGACAGACGGTGCAGTGGCCAATGGACACGACCGATGCTGCCACTACGTTTTCAGCTGAAAATAACCCTAATACACAAGTTATGACGTAAACGGTTAAAAATGTTCCAGTGTCAATAGAAATCAACAACATTCAGTAATAAATTTAACAGTAGATCGTTTTTAACGAAAAGGAATAACACTCTGCGATGTTATTTATCGATTTTTTACACGCCAAAAAGTTGAAACACTTCAGTCGAATTTTATCAGTATCACATTGACCGCAGAAATTACGACAGAAAAGTTTTCGTATGAAGACGAATACATCATCATTCATGAATTAATGTTCTTCCATTGGTCTCCGTCATCACGGTTCATCGCATTCTGATTTAGTATATGATCGAATTTCCAGGCCGTAAAACGATTCTAGTATGACTGAATTTATAGTTTCGTACTCAGGAATGCAGCTTTGAAATGCCAAAAGTTGAACGTAGCCACAGTATACGGTACAAAAGTATAAAGGCAGCGTAAATGGGAACTAAAACTGAAACACAGTTATAAGAATGAGTTTCGTATATCCTGCAGCGTTATGTACACATTTCCCTGTACAGTGCGCGCTGTGTAATATACATGATTGATTCATAGAATCATGGAATCATGGACTGTTTATAGTCTATAATACGTTGACTATGGCTGACATAATGACGCAGACATGATCACGCGTCAGTCGTACCTTCCATTTTTCACTCACATCAATCTAACAAATTCGTACGTATATTATACGAATTGTATAATTGGATTGTAGAACAATCATAAAATTGACCAAAGACAAAAATTGACTTTCCGATGAAAAATGTTTTCTGTAGGTACTCTGCACCATTCCATCGCATGAGACTTATAAATTGAGAAGTCCTACTTTCATCAAGTTTCATTAGAGAGAGATTAGTAGGTTTTTGGGATAGTTGTATTTTAATACCCATACCCCCTTTCCATTAGCCAAAATCTATACAACCTGTCGTGTTCTCTCCATCTACCTTCATTTGGAGACCTTGGTTTTTGAAGTATGGTACCACTTAGTAGCCATTCACAGATCAGTCAATCAATCAACCTATCCATCAATCAAAATTGGAAAAACGAAAAGATATTTGCGTTCGTTTGACCAAAGTCAACAGCATGGAGGATACAGCAAGTACCTAATTATGAGCTCAAGTTATTTGAGGGGGTTGTTGTGAACTGGGTCCAAAAAAATCATGCATTAGTTCTACATTTGAGATTAAAGATTATAGAAGATTGTTTCGAATCATGATGCTGAATTCTGGATCCTATACGGTTCTAGAGATTAAAATATCCTAAATTCGAAAATTTCAATCCTAGTACCCTGACTTGTCCCCGTATGTGATTTGGATTCCCTATGGGTCACACCCACAGAAATTCCCGATATTTTTACTCAATTCATGAATACTGATTGACGAGCTGACAAGTTAATGGTAAATAATGAGGATTTCTAGAAATATAGTGTTCTAGATGCGTATACATATAGGACACGATGGTCATCGCAGGTTGCCGGGACGACGAGACGGAATGAGCGCCGGCTACCGGGCGCCGCGTTGACGCAGTAAGTAAAGGGTCGATAGGAGAACGACGTCGACGTCTGGCGTCGTCGACGGCGGTTTCGACGATGCTATCTAATATATGATAAAGGCGCCACTAGGTACTCTGCACAACCAGGCAGGATTGATATCGGAAGGACTACATAATAAATACAGGTATACCCATATATCCCGTGAGATGACCCGATTCACCCCTTGCTGCTTGTGGTGAACTTTACTAAGTATGAGTCATGACCAAAAAAAATGACCCAGACCAAAAGATGGTAGAATGACAGAAATTTACCGCGGCGCCATCTGTGTACAGAATTTTGGTGTTTGAATTACAGCAAAAGGATCAACTTCGATCACTGATCTAAGTTACAAAATAAATTTCTCTGGCTTTCCTATCACTCTCAGATTTTTTATCGAAAAAAAGGATAAATCGAATTCATCGTTACGTGTAACTGTTTACAAGGAGCCCATGGAACAAAAATGGATTCCTAATTCTTGAAGATTTTGTACAGTCCAACTTCTCTATAGGGTCGCCCAGGCCCCCAAGGGGAAGAGTTTTTCCAGGAACTAAGGTACCACTTTGCCATCTTCGCTTATATTCGCACGACTCGTCTTTCGTCTCTTTCTCGACCTCAGGTTACAAGGTAGAGTGGGGGAACGCTGCGAGCGAGAAACAGGGGGAACCGGCTCTATTGGGAGGGGGCTTATAGAGAGGTCGGACTGTAATCTCGAGTGACCTACGTTTTGGCCTCATTGGGAAGAAGTTCGCGATATAAAAGCACAACTCGCACGTCTAATACACGACCCTCACAGATTATTAATCGTGCATGTGATATTGATAGCAGCTTACGCAGGCACCTAATACCCGTATCCGATATAATACACGAGCGAAGGAATGATGGAAAAAAGGAAGAAATGGAGAAACAACCCAGATATTATAATCTGTTAAGTACCTCAAGTTACGGTAAGTATTCGTACATATACCTATACTTACGGAATATTATGCTCTAAAGTAGTTCGCTAGAGTATAAGATCCATAGCCCCGTTATTGAAAATAGGTATAATATGTGTAACTTGCATAATAGACAGGAACATGCCTATGGAAGCACGGTTCGAGTATCAGAGTAACTACAAATACTTAAAAAAAAACACGCATCAGAAAAAGCATTCCCTGAGTCTTCCCGGATTTTCGTGACCTAGAACACCAGCTTCCCGGACCTTGTGGAAATTCAACTATAGCTGTATGATTGAGAATCAAGATCGTAAAGTTTTCGCTCCGGAAACTGAGGCTGTAAGTTACGCTTTTCTTCTTCTCTTTAATTTTCATTTGCAAATACATACATACTGGTTCAAGTGTTGGCAATAGTTTGATGGTATAATGTCACGGAACGGGTGTTTACCGGGTCACGAAACCTCTAACTCGTTGCCTGTTAAAAAAAAATTCTCTTCATTCCACATGATCGATCATCATCGACTTTCAATCTATGCATTCGAATCACAGTATAATTTATTTAGGTCACTCAGAGTATCTGCTGTACCGACTGACCCGGCAATAGTCGAGTCGATATAATAGCCCGACGAACGAAGTGTTCACCAATCGTTCGTCACGCGCCGCCACAAACAGAGCTTGAAATTTGTATTTTTGTGATTATCACTATTTTCACATTTCTCTGTCTGCTTACAGTGAGAAGCAAACAAGAGAGGACGAATGTATTTCATGCCGGATTTTTTCTACTATTATATTGATTCATAATTGACCTCCATTCAAGAATAAGATGTACTCTCTAAATATTTTGGAGTGAAAATTCACTACTGCGACACTGAAAACTGCGCAAGTCCAATAGAGTGATTATTTACTCCGATAGAGAGATTATTCACTCCAATCGAGTGAAATGTCAATCTTATTTCGAGTAATTTGTTCACTCAAATCGCTTGGAGTGAAAAAGTCACTCATTCATTAGAGTTGCGCTGTTTTCACTCAGAAAGATTTTCAGGTTTAGGAACATTTTTTTTTTCATATTGTGCGGTGAATATATCGAACGGGCGAAGCATTTCTTCTTTTTAAATTTGTGTACCTATCTCTACTTATGTGGCGACATATTTTTTTCTATGCACTCACTGTAATTTTTCGTGAAAATTTGATGTCTATAAGGTGATGCCCACAGGGAGTAAAACTGCAGGATCTCATAAATATACTTTATGCTCTCTTTCTCTCTCTACATATACACGTGTACGAATTCTCTGAAGTTTCGCTGACGTGAGGGCGCGGCACGGCAGGGTGCGATATAGTTGAATGTAATCCACGAAGAGAGTGAGAGAATGAGAGTTGTAATTTTAGCGGTACAAATTCCGCAGGCGATTAAAGATCCTAGCCCCCAATCCTATTTTCGCATCTCTAGTATACCTACATGAGTATCTATAGATATATGTTATACGTAACACGTGTTATATGTACGTACATACACTTGTACAGTATACGGTACAGTACGGTACAGTACAGTACAGCATATAAAGTTTCCAGAAATTTCTAGTATATACCGAGCGAATTCCTCACGACTATATAGACACCCCAGATTTAGTACGCTTGCGTGATTCACTGTATCGTCAAGTTGTTACAGATTTCTGGAAAACAATCGACAGTTCTGAATTGCGCAGGCGCACTAAATTTCGAATGTCCAAGTGTTAGGAATTCGCAGTGTACGGGTCATACCTACATAGTGATCGTGTTGAGGAACATTAGTTTCTTTCTTTCGTAGACATAGAACACAATTACGTTGCTGCTACATACATGCCAGTGCAAAGTGTTTTGGTCGTTTATCTATACAAAAATCACAAGACAACGGAACTTTCTCTTCCTTTTCGCATTCCTTGCAGTTTCCCTTCTCAACATCTGTTCATTCCTCTCTTCACAAATTCAATTGCATGTGCAATATTGGAATTTATGAGGCGAACTACTGCGTATAATTTGTTTCATCCTTCCAAAACCTTCGTACTTCACTGTTTTTTCGATTTGTTCAATATAGCGTTTTTTTTTTTTTTTTTCATTATTCAGAAATGATTTTGTTGTATTCTGAGGTATGAAATGAAAAAATCCACACGGCTGAAGAAAACAAGTAAAATTGAAAGAAAAGAGGACAGAGATGGAAAAATAGGCAAATAGCAAACCGCACCTGGTAAGGTTATAGAAGATGGTCAGATACGACATACGTTATACACGTATGTGTATTCCTGGCACGCGCATGGCATGCACGCACGCACGTTTATCGTTAGGCTCTGGAATTTCGCGGGACACGCGACTTTGGACAAGGTCATATCTTGAATTAGGTATAATTAGGTACACCTTACGTTACTTTTTTCTTTCCCCAAACAAAGACGTTCTTCACATACATTTATGTGCGTAATACGAACATACGAAAGAAGCCCTACAACCTTTTCATTTTCGATCAATCATTTCAATTAAACTGTTGTGAGAACTGAAACAAAGCGACATTACCGAAAACTACTCTGCAGTCTCTCTAATGTAAAGGTGTACATAACTTTCGTTCCAATTAGCTGCCGAGTGTGCCACCGCACTAGCAATATTGCGATCAGTAAGAGTATGGTCTAGAAGTGGTAGTATGTACCAGTAGCATTACCATTCGCATTAGCATCAAGAGTAACATTAGTAGATAGTATACCAAGATATAAAGGAAGTAACACGGTGTAGATGGGTGGCTTGCGTCACCACTAACCATATACACAATTAATACTGACTCACAAGTCGCAAGTGGACTTACATTTAAATACCTACTTGTAAATGCGATTAAGTACCGGCAATTTGCACTGACGTTTATACCATAAGGCTTCCGCCACATAGTAGGTATACACAAATAATATCTCTCTGCAATATCCTAATCCTTTACTCACAGTCGGTCATCTATTTACTAATCCCCGAATCCATTTCTCTCTTTCTCTCCTTTTCTCTGTTCGCCATGTGTTTTCAAAAAATACTTCTAGTGGTATTCCATCAAATATATGTGAACATTGATTCAATCTCGCATAGAATTATGAGATTAGACAAAATAACAAACCGAAGCTGAATCAGATCCCCACCATCATTGTCTTTTTAGTCTACACGTTTCAAGGGGAATCGACGCTCGAAAAATCGATTATTTAAGGTGGGTCCCTCATGAACCAAAAAACCGTAACTTAAAGTATTGAGCAAGTACGAAACAATTAGGCTCTCAGTTTTGCAAACTGATATTACGCTCGCACTCTCGATAAAACTCAACCATGGTCAAGTATTCCCTCATTTCAAGTTAAATTTGCAAAATTTAACGACCAGCGCCCATCGCAGCATGGCGCTATTAGTGATTTATCAGTCTACAGTAGCTTTACGTAAAGTGCGAGTGTGCATATAGCTATGAGAAGTCACACGAGCTACAAACTGTCATAATGTCTTGGGAAAACAAACATACCGGTACATCCAGCATGAGAAAAGAAATACTGATTTGAAATATTTCTTCAAGAAGATACAACATAATTCAAGTGAATACACGAAAATTGTCGCCGCGAGTAGATAGAAACTGCAGATTTGAAGAGGCATTAAGCCTAAGCACTTATTAAGAGTGTGTCACAATAAGAAGATAAAAAGCGGTGATAGTGTGATGGCGAAGTTACATGGTGTGAGAATAAGAAAGAGAGAATACATTAGCAGTGATGCAGCAGCACTCAAGCCTCAAGCTTTGAGCTCAAGCCCTTCTTCAGTATTTACTTTTGAGTCTTTCAGTTTCTTGAAAGCAAGCGAATTTCGAGAATTACCAACCTCTTATATCAGTTCTAACGATGGTAGTAACCGGCCAATCCGATGAATCTAATCTCTTACAACACCACATTGTACCGTTACTCGAATATCATACGTCAAAAACGTTGAGACTAGCTTCAATAATGATGACAACTATCACCAAATTTTGCACAGTTTCTGCAGTGGGGGAGAAAAAGTGACTATGAATACTGAAAACTGCTGTAGATCTGGCCAATTTAATCAATTTAGTACATCGGAAACTAGGCTACCGTCTCCTTTCGCTTGAACATTTCAATGTGATGTCGGAGACCGATTAGTCAGGGTAGGTCAAATAATTCAGGGCGAATTAATGTAGACGAATAAGAAATGAAGAGAATTTTACTTGAATCAGACTATGATACAACCCCGACCAAAAAGAAAAAAACAAGATGTAGGATCAGCGACCGGACAAGGAGTGCCGTCGTCCTGGCATAGAGGACGAACGTATGAAATCGAGGAGGGATGTGAGGGTGAAAAGTTGGATGGCTAAAGCGTCTAGCTGAGGGCGCAGCGGTAGTTGCCTTCGCAACGAGGAGTAAAGATGGCGGTCTTTCCAAAATGGCGTTAGTAGTAGTGATCGATAAAATCACCCAACCACCCCATCACGCTACCAGGGGCAACTATTTAATACAACATACTATTTATGCGCTATATACTCGATCGAAGAAATCGCATAACTCACATTGAAAATAAATCGAGGACCAAAGAGGGATCAGAAAAGAATGTCTATACCAATATCAGTCGTTCTCAAATGCTTCTAAAACCTCCCCAAACGGAGCAGCACGTCCCTTTGATGAAGGAATCTCAGAATTCGATTCATATGATAAATACGACGGACAATTTTAGGCATCTCATGCCTGGGTTCGAAAGTTCGCATATGAAGCAGAAAGCAAGAGTACACGACGGTGTGCCCGCACGCGAAGCCGAGTCTTTTCCCTGTACTGCAGTAGCTGCTACTGGTACCGTGTGTGAAGAGGAAACAGCGGTTTTCTAAACATAGACTCACATCTAGAGTGTGAGAAAAAGGGAGACACGCAGGGAGAGAAAGAAAATACTGCGTTTAGATGAAGAAGAAATTAAATGGAATTGAATGAAAGTGGAAAGACGAGAAACCCGGATAACGAAAGGAAAATTGCAAAAACTGCATCACGCCAATCGCATTAATAATCGGGAAAGTTCAACCGCCTGAGGTCAAAAACTATTTTTATAATCTACTTGCACTCCTAGACTCCCTTCAATCCCTGGTTCTATAACTCGATCTCTGTATAATAACGCCACACACCTTTCACCAGACACAGCCCTAGACTAGAGCCCACCTAGACCTATAGGAGTGATTTTAATCCGAGATAATTTTTGCCTCAAGGCCAAGGTCACACGGCCATAAGACCTTCCAACCGGAACAAACTGCATGCGAGATCGAGGTCTAGTTATAGTGAGATTACAGTGATATTCAGTTTTATCAATAGTTCAATCGATTAAGAACTTGAAAAAGCTTTGATAACAAGCTAAAACTCTTGAAGAAAAATGGGTCTCAATAAAAGGATCACCACAGAGATCGAACAGGGATGGTCGTCATAGAAATGTCTGATGAAAGGTGAAATAAGTTGTTCACGATCATTTCCACCAGGGTTTTCAAGATCGACAAGTTTTCCAGATGCGGTCAGTAACCTTGAATGACAGATACTAGAAATAGCTTTTACTTTCACTGTGACGATGATGGTGATCGGATCCTGTTTGTTCATAATTATCAAGTACTTGAGTAGATAATGCAACGTGGTTGTCAGTCAGAGAAAGGATGTAATTAATGCACATGCTTTCACGAGTGTTCAGAGAGCATGCATGATATTTACAAAATATCAGCAATTAAATTTACGATAAAATTAATTATCTTACCCCTGTTTCTCTTTATCCATAGATAATCACCATCGTCGTGAATTTGATTAATTGTAAGGAGGGACTAGACAAGTGAGTCGAGTAAGTATCACAAATCATCACGCAATGTGTAAGCTCGAGGATTTCGCGAAAACCCGTGGACCGTCTTCTCTGAATCCAATTAACAATTCCTTCTCTTAGCTTAATAATGCCACCAGACTCGTGCGCTTGCATCCTCCTACTATTTCCAAGTAGGTACATATACTTGCTGCAAATAGAAAAATCTCTTACCAAGTAAACTGATTTACTTGACTGAATTTACCGAGGAATTTACTCAACGTTAGAAAAGTTTATTTCATAATATTGTTGAAACAAAGAAGTCTATTTGATCTCGATACACACTTGCGTAATAATAGACGAGCGATTAATCTATTATTAAGGAATAGCGATCTTTGAGTCAAGAAAAAAACCGAAGTTTACGATCCAACGTTTCGATGACTATCTGTCATCCTCATCAGGAACTTTATTAAGACAGAAAATTGAAATAACATGGCTATGTGTATAGCAGTATAAAATCATGAAAATGGTGCGACAAAAATTATGAAACAATACATTAAACACAATCACAAGGCCATGATCAAGAAGCGGTAGAGAACCGAACAACACACGTTGGTCATTGTTCGGTTCTCTACCGCTTCTTGATCATGGCCTTGTGATTGTGTTTAAGGTATTGTATACTGCTATACACATAGCCATGTTATTTCAATTTTCTGTCTTAATAAAGTTCCTGATGAAGATGACACATAGTCATCGAAACGTTGGATCGTAAACTTCGGTTTTTTTCTTTACTCGAAGATCGCTATTCCTTAATAATCGATATTTCGAGGGATAAATTCTTGGATGATGGAGCGATTAAGGATGTATAGGCCATACAATCTCAACCAAAAGTGAGTCTCGTCGTCAATATTGAGTATTTCGAGATGAGATAAAAATCGGAAAAAAATCAACCACAATCAAGATGATAAGAGTATTCATTTTCAATAATAATAATGCCCAAAAGTTATCAACAAATTGTTTAAACAAATCATTGTTTAAGAAATTTCCTGGTGACGTCATTTTTTTTTCATGTCAAATGAATTCGTTAATCTTTCTGAATACGCATGGATTTTTTCAGAATTTTTTCACTTTTTTTAAATTTCCTTTTTCGGAAATTTCTAAAGGCTGTATTTACTTAACTATTAGTTCCACGCTCCGGAAACTTCGGAATTGTAATTTACATCGCTTCCACAATAACATATCCAAAATTCAGATTTTTTTCTCCATTTTTCAAAATCAAAAACGGAAATTTCCAAAAAGTGCCAAAATTCTGAAAAAATTCATGTGTATTCAGAAAGATTAACGAATTCATTTGGCATGAAAAAAAAATAACGTCACCAGGAAATTTGTTAAACAATGATTTGTTTAAACAATTTGTTGATAACTTTTGGGCATTATTATTATTGAAAATGAATACTCTTATCATCTTGATTGTGGTTGATTTTTTTCCGATTTTTATCTCATCTCGAAGTTCAATATTGACGACGAGACTCACTTTTGGTTGAGATTGTATAGCCTATACATCCTTAATCTATTTGGATCAAACGGAGTGATATAGACAAAGTTTCCTGTCGTGTGAGGTTGATCTAACCTCACACGAAAGGTGCTGATTTTTCGGTCAAGTCGGTTATGTTGGTACCTGCACGGGCAATTATAAACTAATCTCTTCCATTTTCATTCTTTCTTTCTTACTTTCCAAAAGAATTATGATTGCTGTAAGCATACGACTCGCAAGGTAGCCGAATGAGAAAAAGTCGTATACAGGTACTCGGTTATAGTTTGACGATGAATTGATTTTCTCGGGCCTTTCTCTCATACCACATGACCGTGTCGGGCACGAGGGCCACAAGGGCCGAGGGTGAAACCTTAGACCAGCTGCTACCTAATAGATACTAGCTGGACAAATTTTTCTACACTGACCGTCATGGGTCATCACATTCTATTAGAAAATTATACACTTACGCAAAACAAAAATGATCCCAAATCTTCCATCCGTGAATATTTACACCGATTTCAGCCTCACGTAAGTTGTTCCCATAATTTTTGTGAAACCATAAGATTTTCAATCTTCTCGTTTCGCTGATGAGAATAACATTGCGAAATAGTTAATTGGACAAATATGTTCTTCTAAATATTTAACCTGACTTTCGACTCCAATCGATACTTCATTTCATATTTCATTATTGTTGTTCTTCTATCTTTTATTTTTTCAAGGGAAGCCTGAAGCTCAATCGATAACGTAACAAGTAAATCGTATAAGTGGACAAGGCATCAGTCTATTAAATACCTCTGATTTCTCATCTTAAAGCAGAAGTGGTATTACAAGCAAGTTATAGTTGTAGCTGTTTCACACACTATAGGCTAGACTATATGCATCAGCTTCGTATATTTTATAAAGTATGTAATTATCCTACATAGAAAAAACATTACATGACATTATTTCTTCATTACAAAAATTCCCTGGATTCCATACAGAGATCGCGAGTAAAATTGACGACCACGCCAAATCAGCGACTACTGTGGTATAGTTATACATACACAATACACGCTCTCTATGTATGCAGAGAGGTTATACTCAAACCTAAAAGATCGAAATTCAATTAGTTTTACGAAGTTTTCAGTTCAGTTGACAGCATCGTAATGTCGTACGAAATAATAGATCGATTTTTAGTCTAAATCTATATTCTATATAGTAGAAGTCCATATAAAGTTGATAGATAGAGCTGCGCACATTAACATCAAACGTAGAGACAGATGATGATGACAATGATCTTGTTTATACAGCGTTCACAATTATGCCAATGATGATTAATAAGAAGAAGAATGAAAATCCGTTCAACGGAAGAACGTTGATTGTTTTAAATTACTCCCTGAGTTGATCGTATTATGCTATAGCTATATTAACGGTATAATTAATGAAGTAATTGCGCTAATTGCAGTGAATGAACTTTAGCAATAATAAATAGGTGCACATAAAATAAGTTAATTAGCAGTAAACTGTTCATCAACGATTGTCAATGCAGCTCCCAATCGAAATTGAAGACTTTTAATTAGGGCACAAAATTGAACCGACCAAAACTTAATTACATTGAAAAAATATTCAACCCCGCAATCGCATACATGGATAATTTGCTTTCCCACCATGCCGGTATACCATAATTCGGTACCATGCACAGACAATTCAGCGTTAGAAGGTAAGTACAGATGAAGAAACCACTGTTTCAACAATTCAAAATTCTCAACTCGTTTTTAGCCAGTTAGCAGAACTTCATAATAGTATTACACACCACAGGATGTCCAACAATTGACTACGTTTTAGAATTGCCTGGCAGTTTCAGCTTTGCCATAAAAATTTGTTCTTTTTTTTAGCGCCGCCTGTGTCTACAGCACTACTCTGGTACATAGTATAATATAACTTACGTATTCAATCATCAAAACGATCTGTAGGAATATTTAAAAGTGGATAAAACGTTGACGGTGTCGTCAAATCCTCAACTTTCTCGCAGAATGTTGAAACATGTCTGCCAAAATAGTATATCATGTGGCATGCCCGTAAAGTTTTCGTGCGAGGTTAATTTAACGGAGAGTACTAAAAACATAACCTCGCCCAACAGTTACTTTACGGGCGCGCCCCATACGATATTTTTTCCGGCAAAGGCATGAAGAGTCACTTTGACGCTAGTTCGGGTTCACACTTCGATCTCCGTATCAACTGCCGTTTAATACTTTTTTACGGCACAGGCATTAAAATGGCACTTTTTGACGCCTGTTTTCGTTCCGGCAAGTGGCATTTTATACCGCTAAGTTCAAAGTTGCGGTATAAAGTCTTTATTCCGCAACTTTGATGCGCAGTTCGAAGTGCGCGTGTCAAAGTTGCGGAATAAAGTCTTTATACCGCAGGTTACCCCCTCTCTACTACCTTTTACAGCAGCTCCTATACGCAGTTCGTGCGGAACTCAACTGACGTCAAAGTGACTATTAATGCCTTTTCCGTAAAAAATATTGTATGGGGCGCGCGCAGAAAGTAACTGTTCAGCAAGGTTATGTTTTTAGTACTCGCCGTCGCTTTACAAGGCTCGCCTTCGGCTCGCCAGGTGAAACCAACGGCTCGTACGAAAAACATAACTTTGCCGAATAAACAGTTACTTTCTGCGCATGCCACATAAATATATCTATTGTGTAGCAGTTCTTGGATGCGCAGTTCGTACCATGCAACAAAAGTCAGGAACTGCGCATGACAATTACTCGATAAAATTTTTTTATGGCTAGCCATATAAAGTGCCACTGTATGGACCGCAACCAGGCGTGAAAAAGTGACTTTTTGCGGCCTAGGCTGTTTTAGATCCATAGAGTGGCGATCCATACAGCTGACTGAAGGACTGCCTTGAAAAAACTTTTCACGGCAATTTACTATTTTGCATTGCAGTTGTCATTCGCAGCCCGTACAGATCGGTGAAAATATTGAATCGGGCGCGATTCACATATCATACCTATATATTTTTGCGATCTTGTCAATTTCAACTACTCTAATGCACAAATATAACAATACAACCGTTCTCTTTGTTTTGTTTTTCTTCAATTTTGCATTGTCCTTACAATACCCAATGGTTATAGTCTCAGATAGTCGATTTTATTAAGTATGAGAAGTTTGAATTATGCCTTATTTCGCATTTAAATCATTGTCTACACATATACAGGTTCGTGGCAACAGAGAAAAGAAAAAGACACCGAAATAACAGTTTTACAAGAAAAAATCTACAAGAACGATATATCACCGCGCACGTCATTTTGGCGTCTCTATACAATTGCAATTAGATTCACACGTATACATACACAATTTACGTTAATACCGGTGGGTTTTATTCATGCTTACGTAAATGTAGTGTAGAGTTAGGAGTCGAGTATTCACATATTACGAGGTATCTACGTATGCATCTACAGGGTTGTCTGAAAAAACTAGCCTCATCAAAAACGCGAATGAAATCAGACTGCATGAGCCTCGGCATGAGCCGATCCTGAATTATTTTCTACCCTCATTTCAGCTGTTCATTATATCAAAATGTTTTTATTTTGTGATTTTTCAGTCAGACAGAGCCTCACTCTGTTTCTAAGATACGTCAGCGCAGTTGAAATACTGCACTTTTAGAAAGGTCACTGCAAACCATAAAAAGTGATATCAATGATTGTGAATCACTTTTTACGTAAACTTTTTAGGATTGATGGGTCGTCCGTGTTGTTTTTAACTTCATCCTCACGATAGCTCGAGGATATTGAACCGTTAAGATCGTAAATCGTACTTAACTCATTTGACAAACAGTCTTTCGAACCACAATAATAAGACGATAAAATCGAGTTCCTGTGATCATCCATATTACTTCTTTCATCCGTGTTGTTTTTAACTTCATCTTCACGATAGCTCGAGGATATTGAACCGTTTAGATCGTAACTCGTAATTCATTTGACAAACAGTCTTTCGAACCACAATAAGACGATAAGATCGAGTTCCTGTGATCATCCATATTACTTCTTTTTGTCCGGCAGCTATTTAAAAAAAAAAAAAACTACGGTTTTTCAATTGCTTATATCTCAGCATCGGAGTGAAGTTGTGTTCTATTTTTCATTTTCAAATGCTCAATAAAGATTCTCATTCTCATCCTTTTAAGCGAAATGAAACTCTTCAGGATCTACAAACGCGGCCTAGTTTGACTCTTGTTTTTAAATGGATCGGTTCTTGTGACACCCTGTAGGTGCGTGACTAACTGACTGTTGCAAAGCTTCCACAGCGTAGATCCGCCTGAAGTGCCTTACATAATTCACGATATTGTAAACTACATACCTAGTGTCACAAGTGTTTTCTGAATGTTCTATTGTGTGTATCAGTATCCTTATATAGTCCCCACACCCATTCCTCCTCTGCAACCGATAAGAATTAAAATTTGTGTCCGAGATGAGAATAAAACTCCGACATGTTATCTAATCTTTACCTGTGACTATAAACAGTCTCACATTATCACTGGGTATATAATTTATCAGTCTCTTATACTCGCGTACATGAAAATCAATATGGTTTATAATACCTACATATGTCTCTGATTGGTAGTTATTGAAAAATTTTATTACTTTTTCATCGAAGTACCTAGTTCCTGTGCAAGGCTCTAATTTAGCGTTTCCAATACCTATATATATTCTCTAATCTTGTCGACGTTTTCGATTTTTGAAGGTGATACAATTTTTCACCCTGCACTGAGAAGGCGAGGCATGGCTTCCTCGTGCATTCGGAAAAACACAAACAAAAAATATGCCCGAGGCACCTTTCAGATTCGAGCTATCTACTATCTATACGCATCGTCACGGTATTGAGGATGGTCAGTGAATAAAACGAGCAGAAGAAAAATTGTAGATAAATAAATAAATAAGAGAACCGTTTAAGCGGTGACGCAACGTCGCAGTGTTCCGACCTCACAACCTGCAACTTGCAAGTGAATAACTGGGTCAAGTGCCTGCACGCCACGTACCACATTGCGGAGGTGTTTCCTGCATTGATTAATCATCTAAAGTACAAATCATTCAATCGCGATAACCCGGCCGAACAACTACTGACCGTAGAAAAGTAAAATCTGCAACTCGGCGAATTGGAGATAATGCATCGATTATAGTTTGTTCGGACAGAACATTTTCGATTAGTTCCACGTCGGCCATCCGACGTTCAGATGCACTAATCGGATACTTGATTGGGTTCATCGGGTACTTCAAGGTAGATTTGAAGAGGTTTCGAAAGATTTGCGAGAAATATTCTATCCGGATTTCAGTTGGATTTCCGAACATTCTACGCAACGTTCGAGATATTGCAATATAATCCCAAGCGCTAAAGAAGAGTTATACCATCAACAATTTTGGAAAATGTGTAACTCTTGAAACTCTAATGGAAACACCATTCATCCGAACAATTCAAAATTCGATTCCATCAGCTCCTAAATTCCCGATTTTTGATAGAAATTGATAAGGTTTTTAAACAAGATAATTTTTAACAAATTTATTTTTAACACGGCTCATGTCATTGATGCATTTATAAATAAAACATAGCGGATGAACGTATACATCCACGGATAGACGTATACATGTATCTAGGTACTATAAATTCATCATGACTGAACTCTCCTATTAACCCTGATCTATTAATTTAGGAAATTTGGTCACTGCTCTGGTATACGTCCGTTTATAAAAGAACGATGATGCGCAATAGGGTTTATTCCTGAGGCTGGCTATAGCTGGTGATGAAAGAATAAAACTAAGAAGAAGCGAACGTTAACGAATATAACGAGGATGATCGACTGTTGCCACGCAGGCAATACATTTTGGCGGAGGATTAGAATCGGTTGATTGATCGTGAGTGAATGAGACTACTTTAGGTCTGATGCGAAAAACCTATAGTGAAGAAAAACGATGCCAAACGAATTCAAAATTGGAAAAAAAATCGAATACGATTATCCAGCATAACCAAAATCTATTTATCATACAACTTTTGAAATATGCGGCATTCTCTCTAAACTCGATTTTCAGATCTTGGGACTTTGTTAAAAAAAAAAGAATAGATGAAAAAAATACATTCAGCATGATTTGAATAAATAATATCTGTATTATGTTTGAAGTGTTTGAAGATTTGGAAGTTGACGATCAAGGTTCGCGATCATCTATGATCACGTCAAATCAATGGTAATTGAGTTCAGAATTTGTGTAATTTCTTTTTTCAAATTTCACAATCTAATCTGTTCCGAGACAGTCGAAAAATTCATTGCATTTGAGAGAAATGATTTTTTTTTAAATCTGGTGTTTTTGTCTCAAAGTATTCAAGGTCAAAAATAAAAAGGTGAAGGTGAAACAATTGCGAGCAATAACGCTGAGTAATGATAAAAACACAATGGAAATAACTGACCAATGACCAATGACCGATGAGAATACGTAATTACGTTTACATATACATAGCTACAATACCGGGATCAATTTGATTAGATGTTCGATTGAGCGATGAGTCAATGATATACTTCTCTTAATTTTGCGCCAATGCCGCACCATATGATGTTGACTACAAAAGTGGTGATATTTAATTTACAGAGCAATCAAGAGAATTCAAAAGTAACGATTAAAATGAAATAGAAACTCTTTTTAACAACCCGCCGAGATGAATGCTCCGTATTATATATAGTGTGGGACGTAGGTAGGGAGGAAGGTATTTATCTTCTGTAAACTGACTATCTGTCTGTCTGTCTGTCTGTCTGTCTGTCTGTAGATGTACCCACTGCAACGTGTGGATCTGCTCTGTGGTGTGGTCTGTGCCAACTTCAACAAGCTACCGTGACGCGATCCTAGTCTCAATGAACGTTAACGAGGATGACGATCACAAAGTTTAGATCAAATTCCGCGGTAGTATGCTGCAGTAGGTCTGACACGACGACCTACTCATAATACGATATGATGATCACTGCAGAATTCTTCATTACTGTTTTGCTGCAACCCCAGAAAACTGTATGAGTTGCCAGTTTCCTGTATCTTTCTTTCATGTTCCTCGAACCTCGAACACGATACACACTTTGGAACCTATTGCAGAATTCACTATTTCCCAAATTCTAGAATATATTGATAGAATGATGATCTACAATGTGGGTTTAAAATTGTAGAGAAAATGCCTGGAAATCGTTCATGTTTCAGATACAAGAACATTTCATATTCTCAAAAAAAAAATCTCGATTCATTCTTCGTCTTTGTCTATAATCTTTGCACCAAAGCCGACCTACGCGTCCATAGAATTCAGAAATACTGTACACAGTGTACAGTATACAGAAATGATTTGGAATAGGTACATTTCTTCTTGCATTCTGGATGGACGTAATGTGTATGTATATACATACCTCCTAATAACTCGGAATCAGCCAATTCCGAATGCATTGCCAGAACCATTCTTGTACTATGAGAGACGCCGTCTATACAACACTGTTCAATTGTTGTATTGATGATCAAATTGATTTACTAGAAATCAGGTGCAGACTTGAAAAGACTTCGACCAATGTTCCCGCAAACTATATGCACTGAGTTTCGTGTTCGTTGTCCGACACTATCCCGTAGCAAATGGGCTGATGAAAAACACAAAAGAATTGACAAAAAAAATGTGACTTTAGTCTACTTCGACAACAATAAGGATGCGAACGGGATTTCAAATGAACCACTTCATGGTTTTTAATAATTGAAACAAATTTAACCGAACACTAACTCGATTCAATTTATTATATGGATAGGTGAAATAGGATTAACAGAAAACTAAAATCGTTCTACTTAGTCAATGATGATAAAAAAAAAGAATGCATCAGTCTTTACGGTTCACTATGTGAATTATTCCAAGGAGAACTGTCTGCCGCAGTGTCAGAAATCACTGATGACTATGAGTTCCTGGAGTCCGTCGCAGGAGCAGCCTGGTACCTCATGTATTCAGATCGAAGAGTTCACGGTCAGTTCCAATTGCACCCACAATAATTCATCCAACAAAGCGTTAAAAATCAATTTTTAAGACTTGTGTGGCTAACTTTTCGTATACCATCGTGAATTGACACTTTCAAAACTGAACGATTGATGCGATCAGATATACTGATAATCTGCAGTATTATGCAGGAATTTCAATGTGCGATTATTGCAGTCGACGATTAAGAAACGCCAGTCTTGGTCAAATCGTTTTTGCTCATCATTCACAGGAAGGTCTGCAGCAGCACTCAGATTTCCATGTTCTCCTTTTGACTGTTGTAAGAAACTCTGGAATCTCTTGTCAACTGGTCTTCAGTTTTTGGAATCCTAAATTCCTTTAGCTACGATATCTCATAAATCCGCGGATACGGAAAAATGAGAGACAGAAACCGAAACGAATTTGAACAAACGAATTTGAACAAAGTTCACACTGCACGTGGTGTTTTATGATTTACACTGCAGCGGACTAAAATCGTCGCGGACACTGCGACGTTGGTGATGCAGCACAATATAATATCGTCTGACGACAATTTACTATGTTTTGTGTCCCATGTTTTTGTGCTTATCTACAGAAAGGTAGAAAATTCGATGTGCTATAATTACACTGTGCCTTGTGCTACTGTTCAGTGTAATGAGGTGTGCGGTCGACGACAGGCGACGAGGTTGTGGGTTTGCAGTCAGGGCGTCGTCTGGGTCTGGCGTGAAACAGACCACCCCACCCCACTACCCTGATCGAGCAATACCTACGGTGCAAAGACCTAGGACACTCATTCTCAGTCGTGACGACGACGTTGGTATTCGATCAAGTTGGAATTATCATCGAAGCAATAAACATTATTGCCTGTCAATTTGGGATGCTGATGAACCTTGATTATCTCACGGAGATTGAACATTGTTTGACCTTCATTATCCATATTCAACGCCATGCATCATTGTCAAATTTTCAGTAGTTAGGTGTACCACTAAAAAAACCCACGACACTTTTTTTTTCATTTGCCAGATGAACTTTTTGATACCTCATAAACATGGATTTGAATTTATTCGGTTTGAGTATCACAGGAAGAGTTCGGAGAAAACTATAAATTTCAACCCTCGTTCGAAGCTTGCATCGAGGGTCTATTCACTGGTTAAAATAACAAATAATTTCCGTCTATCGTAATCGCTAACAAAATAGCTTCGAAATCGACTGAAATTGCATAAAATCATTGAATTATTGCAGAAATTACTTTTCGCAGGTAATTCGTGAATAGCTGCTCGGGTTGCACATTGCAGCGAACAATTTAACCCTGCAGGGTTCCCAGGTTCCCCGAGTTTTCCAGGTGCGGGTTCGTTCGTTGAGCGACCATTGAACCGCAGACTGTGTATTTGTGTAGTAGGTATGCACACAGAATTTCGTCAGCAATAAAATTGAAATTCCGCTAGGTCGTTTTATTCTCGTATCTAACATAACATTCGCGGTACTCAGATTCTCCGACTTCGACGTCGACGACGCACTCGTCATTCTTCCTACACGGAAAAGTAAATTTATACCCAATCTAAGATAACTTCACAAATATTCCATATTATTTACTTGATGGAGGAAATATCAGCATCACACCTAACGACTTTGTTCGAATCAATAAAGAAGCGTAACATAACGACGATTATATCGGATCTCAGAAAACACACTGAACCATCTCAAAATAATTCTTTCGTGTGAATTTGTGTTCCAATGAAAATGGGATACGATAATTATATGAGATGATAGTTGTAATAACGACTCGAACAATTTGATTGGTCCAAAATCAGAATATGCAAAAAGAAACTATGAATCGTCATAAAAATTTGATGAAACAATAAATGAAAGTCGAATAATTCTTATCTTTAGTTTAAATACTTTATTAATTCCATTGATGTGATTCTAGTTCGTAAATTCACCCGCATACCTCGATTCCGTTGTTCACAAAATAAAAATAATTTACTGCGATTATTCAATCAAGTACACATATAATAATACATCGATTGACGTTATCAACGCAATGAAATAAAATGAACAAACAAAAAAATAGCGAGAAAAACAAACATCAACAACATCAAATGATTAAAAAATTAATATAAAATGATATTACTGTACGATGGTCTACGTTATGAGTGATATAATACACCAAATGATTCACTTCGAACGATCATATCGATAGTACCTACTATATATATATATATAACTAGGAAAATTACAAAATCCAATCATGCAGAGTATGATTTCAAATTTCAACGATTGTGTGTGTTCTATGATCTGAACTTAGGCAGCAGCTCAATGATCACGATCTAACACTCGCCAACCTGTATCGATATTGATATCTCGCACCGTCTAGTCCAGTCTAATTTTAACTAGGAGGTAACTAGTCTACTTCATCGACTTGACTATTGCAACCATCGTTCTAAACGAATGAACCGAGCTCAAACTAACAGAGAGGCGACTCATGGTTGTGACGTTTACTTATACTTCAAGATCCTAGTATCTGAGGCCTTTGAAATGATTGTTCTATATGATCAGTTGATAGCTCATCGGATCGTTGTCGTACTCTAAGAAAATAATCAATCGTCGTTACGTTAAGAGGATGAGAAAAGAATTTGATAACTGCAAATTTCAGCGCATCATAAAAAGAACGATGACTTCATTGTTCAAATTTTAACTGTGTTAACATACAAATTTTATGTACCTGAGTAACGAACGTACACAAGGGAATGAAACTGTTGAATCATGAACAGGAAAAGATGACATTGAACTGGAAAGTGTTAAAAATTTGGGTCGAAAACTTTACAGTCTTATTTTGCAGATTTTTAGGTTCGAAAATGACGAGTGTCAGGTTTCTAGATGAGTGGATAAGCGCCATTCGACACCATCTCAACTGCCACACTGAACACAATGATTAATAATAACTAGAAACGTTCATCGTAAGGTCAAGTAATCTTTTTCAACGATGGATTTGATCCTCAGTATAATTACATAGATTTGTGGAGGCTATTTAGAATCAGAATAGAAGAATCTATGCTTCGCAGAATTTGAGTACTAAATCTGTCATCCTCACAGACCAACTAGAATCAAGAATACTTAACAATTATAGTTTCGTTCGATACAAGAAGACAGGATTTTGCTGTGGCAGTATGAAAAACTCACTTTGTTACTCATAACAACTAATTAAGATCGAGAATATAAAATAAAAAGTAATAGTTGCATAGCAAATGATAAAGAAAGAATAATTTTTTCTTCGCAGAATCAAGTATTATCTTTAAGATGCTTAAATAACGACCATAATTTTGGAATACCTCGTAGAAAATAAAAATCTTTGCTCCACGGGATGAGAAATAAACTTCATCGCATCTAAAAAGATTAAATATGATCAAGATCATTTTATGGAGACTGATAATTGCATAATAGATAATGAGGAAAGAAACAAGTTTCTTCCGCGGGATGGAATACAGGCTATGATCGAGAATACTGAATGACGATATCACAGTATAAAACCAAAAAGTAAGAATCTTCCCTTAAAAAGGTAAAAAACTAACTCAACTGAGTTCCAAAACTGTCTATAATCAATAATATCCGATAGTACGTGATGCAAGAAGAGAAACCTACTGCTGCGCAGTGTCAGATATTAACTTTATCAAGTATGAAGATTGACTAGAATTATGAGTACTGAATCATAATCGAATGATAGTTATAAAGAAGAAGTGTCATCACTCCGCAGACCGAATTATTAAATTTATTACACATAAGGAGTGACTGGAACTAAAAATCTTATCTAGAATGTAGAATACCGATTAATAGGTACTCAATGCATAATAATGGACAAGAATCTTCCCTCTGCAAGATATAATACAAATTATAATCAAGAATACTGTATAATCATGGCTCGATAAGAGACACAGATATAAGAATCTTTGCTTCGCAGGTCAGAGAATCAATTTCTGGACCCATCAGGTGTTGAAACCACTCTCAACATCAATTGTTTCCTCAGAAATGTCGAAACCAAGTTCATCAAGTAAGCTCGTCGCAAAATCAATCTTTTGGAGCCCAACAACCGTCACTGCAACGGGTTTATCGGAGCAATTCTTTGCGTCGAGCCAATTCTTGGATGCTTACAACCTAAAAAACCGTCAAATCATTCTTGTTCAGTATTTTCAGCTCGATCGGCTAAAACATCGACTCGTCTAGGGTCTATAAGCGCAATAAAATTGGACTCTGTGACTCTCAGACCCTCAACAGTCGTTCCGCTACGATAAAAATCACGATAACGAAGTGTGATTGTAAGATTACCAGATTCCAGTCAAAAACTGGAAGGAAATTGAAGCAGACAGCCCGACCGCAGGCCAACCCAGCGCTGCTCCAAAAAAAATTCGCACTTACGGAGCCGAGGGGTCGAAAAATTTGTCAGCATGAAACCATCGACTGATATTTCTGTCTAATGGGTTGCGATTTTTATCAGTGTGTACATCTATCATATCCCCACAGACACAGTCTAGCCGAGTGTGTATGCGAGGAGTTTGACGACGTACAGATGTTGTTGGGACCTCGTACCGCGATTCCGGCCCGTTTTGGACGAGCCCCGGGCGACTAATCGGCGCGGTAACTATCGGCGGACTGTTATGACCCCTGGACACTTTACTTAGAGAGAATGATCGTTTAAATACCTCGTTTTTCTCCGAGCCCCGAAATCTCCTCCTTGTTGTCCGCCATCTTAGCACCAGTCACTACTCACGTATGTTTCTATCACTATACTCACTACTCTGGCACGCTCTGAAGTCCGAGCCGAGTTCTCCAACTTCACTTCACTTCGACGGTGCGGCGAACTCGGAACTACCCACCGACGGCGGACACGGTGCACTATGGGTAGGTAAAAACGATCGCGACACCAGCGCGCAAACGGCTGCACGACGCACTCATTCGTTTGAATCAAACGCTCGGCGAATCGCGGCGAGGGATTTCGGGACGCCCTTGCGACATCGTGCGGCTTGAGGGGGAAGCTTGGGATTGGCAGCACTGGCGAAATAACTTTTGCCGCGAATTTTGAAATTTATTGATTCATTGCTTGATGAAATTTTGTTGTATTGACTGGTTATTTTTAATTTTTAATTTGTATTTGCATCGTGACAAGATCTACGTTGGGTCCGCAGTACAAAATTATAACAGAAGCTTGAAATTGCATTGAAAATTTGTAGATTTGTGAGACAAATTCAAAATCAAGGTTGAATTTCAAGTATAGAGGGTGAACCAGAATTTGTGACTAATATTTAACTGAGTTGAAACTTATCAAAATTGCAATAGAAAGTACTCCATTCATTTTTTATAAAAACGTTTTCTATTAGATTTTTTCGTGAAATTGAGCCGAAACTTTATTATCCTATTTTATTTATCTTTTCCAAAGTCGTATTCAAATGATAAAACACGATGAAGAAATTTTTTGTGAATTAAAAAGAGGAATGATGACAAATTTTATTCTAGAGTTTGAAAATTATCATCCTAATTTCGACATTTCGACCCCGACAAATAAATTAGTCTCAAATTCCACACAAATATATGAACATGAAAATGAAAATGAGCGAAACAGCGAAATTCAAACGGCGAACGCAGAAATTATGTGTATAAATTTGTAATTCAAAGCAGACATTTCAACGACCGCGATTATTTTTATTTTTATTATCTTTATTATTTATGTTTACAGGCTTATATCAAAATTATGTGATTTATTTCCCAAAGTTAGATAAATTATACTGGATCATAATTATTATCATTTCGGATTCTAACACATGGAATGATCTTGAAAGATTTATGAAGAATAGATAGATATAAATCAAAAGGGGCTTTTCAAATCCTACTTTTCTAACGACGTTGGCAGCCGTGTATGTCGTCTGCTAAATTCTTGACATTTCTCGCGTCAAGCGCGAGAGCCACGGTCGCTTCACTTGGCATCCACGCTTCTTGGGAGCACGATCCCATCACGGAATACGCCGACGTCAACGACTTTTGAGGAAAGAAATTCAAATATTCATCACTATGAGTGGACGGGAAGTTGTCATAGCATCAGCAGCGAGAACGCCGATAGGTAATTACACTAACTTATATTTATATCACGCATTATTAATTCAATGGTCAACCTCACTCATCCAACAGTATCAAAAAATCCCAACCTCACATAGTGTATAACCTAACCCGTGAAAGTTTGTAGTCCACGTATAGCCTATACCGTTAAACCGGTAAATACATACATACCTATGAATCTACACGCGCGTGCGTCCGCAGGTATACCGTAATTCAAGCGTTACACTCTGCGTGTCCACTTTTGACCCCTTTTTTAAACTCCTACTAACACCGAATATCGTATAACTTCACTTATTATCATTCGAACGCGATTCATTCATAAGTCTCTATCCACAGGAGAATAATGTTACATGGTCAAAATTCGAATAACTTTATACGCTCGTCCCCCCCTGTCGTTTTATACTCCTCAATTGACCATATTGAACCAATATCCAAGATCCCAAGATCCAAGATCCAATATCCAAGATCCCAAGATCCCAAGTGCAGAAAGCATTTAATAATTCATAATAATTATTAAATATTCTATGGGTTATATTTCACGTACTTTTAAATACCCATACCTATTATTTTAAAAGTGTAACAATTAGACAAAATCTCGATTTTTAAAAAATCCCTCAAAAACTCGTGGAGTACCATTTACTTTCATTTGAAGGCGAATTCGCGGAAACTATTTTTTATTTTTTTGTAGATGTTACACTTTGGTTCTGGGGCCGCGATATCAGGAAGTAAAGTAACCCCGCATTACTAAATACTACTCAAATCGATTAAGCGTTTCACTTTATTTCTGGACGGTATATGTGTTTTCGGAGGGGATTACTTAATTTTTTAGACTCAGAGAGCTCCTCTCCCCCCTCCCCCCTTCCTTACCTCTGGAAATCTTCTATCTGAAAGATATGAAGTGATTATAAAAATCGTAATCCTGCGGCACCCATCCTATATAGCGTCAATGATAATGTTAATACAGTTCAACCTCTCTATAGGGCCGCCCAGGCCCCCAAGGGGAAGAGTTTTTCCAGGAACTGAGGTACCCCCACTTTGCCATCTTCGGTAGTCACACGACTCGTCTTTCGTCTCTTTCTCGAGCTCACGTTACATGGTAGAGTGGGGGAACGCTGCGAGCGAGAAATAGGGGAACCGGCTCTATTGGGAGGGGCCTTATAGAGAGGTCGGACTGTATGGAGAAAACGACAAGAATCACAGAGCGTGAAGTCGTTTTATATTGTCTGCGATCAGACGCGGGGCGTGGGAAAATTTTGTCACGATATATTCAAAGTAACTGTGTGTCAGGCGCCATTCAAGTATTACGTAACGCTATTTTTTACCATTCCCCTCCCTGCCCCCGTAGTAACACATAGTAACAGCTGCCCCATCCCCGCCGCCGTCAGCAAATGGTCACGCTTTGATCAACCGCCCCCAGAGCGTTACCTGATGTCATCAAAGTCCCCCCCAAGTAAGACAAAGTAAGAAATGTTGAAGCCCCCTCTCACCCCGCCAAAAACTTCGTACGTATTAAATGGACGGCGCCTCATCTACGGAGTACTCAAAAATAGGTTAAAAAAATGGGCGATTTCTAGTTTTATGGAATACAATCTGCTCTGGTTATATGGTCGCTATGCAGAGTAGGACCGCTTCCCCTCATTCTTGCTCGAACGCTTCCCCCACTACCGGCTCACTTCGGGTTTCACATTCGTCCCTTTCGATGAGGCCGCACGCTGGCCTAATGAAATACCGTATAATTCGCTGCGTCGAATTCAATTTATTGTAATCTATATCTATATCTATGATCTATAACTATAAAGGAACAAGTGCATCAACGACCAGCCCAAACCCCTTGACCTAGAAACTTGAAATTTGGGCAACATGTTCCCTTCCCTTCGTAAACACCCACTAAGAAGCGAGTTTTCGAAATTCGCCCCACAATTGGAGAATAAAAGGGGTAAAACATGTTTTCGCGGATTCATGGATATCTCCTCGGCCCGATGAGATATTGACTTCGTGTTGGCTTCAAATGGTTGCTTATTCAAATACCTCAAAAGTAGTTTGAGCATTTTCTGAAATTCCACTGCTAAGCGAATGGAACGGGGTAGAACCAATTTTTGAGGCGCGCAGTGCCGAACAGCGCGGCGTCAAGCGCCGACCGGGGTTGGTGCGCAAAGCGCACAGGGGCGGGGCCCCTAGTTATGGTAATAATTGATTTTCTGAGACAAATTATGAGACGATATGAAGAGTTCTCTGAATTAAGAATATAACAAAATTTAGAAAAAGAAAAAAGGAATGGAATTGAAAAAATCGAAATAATTTATTTTTAAATGATGAGAAAAATGGGTAGAGTGAAACAAAATGACGTGAAGAACAAAATTTCGACAATTAAATTGAAATAGTAAATAATTAAAAATTCAATTTCAATTTGTAACATCATTATTTTCTTATCGTTACTTAGATCGCTCCAAAAATATTCAGTCAGAAGGAAAAAGTTTGGAACATGAAATAATCTCAATTTCTTGTCAGAAATGCGAATATAGGTATGTGTAATCTAAACTTTATGGAAATAACTATTCGTTCAGTTATTTCAGTAAAGACCCCTGTTTTGTGTAGAATATTTCATACAAAAGCATGCCATTCAAGTAAAAATGAATGCTTACCGAATCTGATGTAAATGAACACGAATAAATTCGAATAATACACTTGTTCAGAATGAATATATGATTCTTGAGTCAGTTGATTTAATCGTTCTGGTCAAACTTTGTACTTGTCTTCCTCCTTTTCCCCTCATTCCTAGTGTTATGATCTTGTTCGCGTAAGAAAATCGTTCAAAATGACTGCGTAATCGGTTGAAAAACGACGGCAATCATTCGATTTTCATTGATTTCAGATTATTTATCAAGATTGTTTTTCACCATTCCCTGATCTTACAATTATCCAATTATGTCGGATGATCGCATTAAATTGAACTTATTTACGGTATTTTGGAAGTCAGTTCTGTGCATTTGATGATTTTCAGCCATTTTCTAAGATTGTTGATAAATTTCGAAAAACTTGAAACCGTTCTTTTAATTATATAAAACGGACTAATATCAACTGTTCGTACAAGCAATTTCCGTTTGACAGACTATTCAAAGAATTTCAGACAATCTTCAACGACTCCAGTAGATTGCCGTCGATTTTTTTTTTTTTTTTTTCATGGATTTACTGTTTTTACAACCGGTCCCGATGACTGCTCGATCGTTTCCAACGATTTTCAATTAATTCTAGAAATCGTTTACTGCGATAAATACAAGACGCTGCACCATTCTCATGCAAATTGGCTATATTTTGAATATGTTTTAGTTTATGAGATGCCAAACGAAAGTTGTTGTTGTCCGAACTCGAAAATAGGCACGGTTCTCGAGTGAGGAGCCTCCAGAGACGCATTTTTTTATCAACGATTTGACGCGGACCGCAGCGATTATAGGATAGCATGCGCGCATGTTTGACATGAATTCATATCGTGATTCGCGAGATGCTAATGTCGATCAAGAAATACTACGTTGGTTTATCCTTGAACAGAAGCAGTCCACGTCGTGGTGCGTGGTGTTATGATTCTTCGGACTTTTTCAATGTAATGTGACAAATTGGATAGCGCAAAAATGAATTTGAAATACCAGGTCAATAATTTTGAAGTATGAAAATCTTTGAATAAAAAAAAATAGTGTAAGGTATATCTTTGTTTTATAGTCATGAACTGATTGCTGATTTTTTAATTTTTATCCACTTTATCCACTTCTTGTTGTACCTACTCATTGTCAGTAATATGTCAGATTATTAACAGCTAGGATGTATTGGCCGTACAATTTCAACCAAAAGTGATTCTCGTCGTCAATTTTGAGTACTTTGAGATAAGACAAAAATCGGAAAAAAATCAACCACAATCAAGACGATAAGAGTATTCATTTTTAATAATAATAATGCTCAAAAACGGAAATTTCAAAATGGTGACAGAATTCTTTAAAAATTCATGTGTATTCAGAAAGATTAACAAATTCGTTTGAAATGAAAAAAAAAATGACGTCACCGGAGAATTTGTTAAACAATGTTTTGTTTAAACAATTTGTTGATAACTTTTGGGCATTATTATTATTATTAAAAATGAATACTCTTATCATCTTGATTGTGGTTGATTTTTTCCGATTTCTATCTTATCTCAAAGTACTCAAAATTGACGACGATTCTCACTTTTGGTTGAGATTTAAGCCCTTTGGTTGAGATTAGACCATGCCATAATAAACGACCCCTAATCTAATCTAGTCTCATCTAATCTAATATAATCTAAAACATATTTCTTATTAGTTTATATCATTTCCGTCGATTTCCAATTGATTTACAATTCGTCACAACTGCTTTACGATCCTCGCAGACAACTCTTACACTGATTTTCAAATCTTCATGACTTTAGGTCTCGAGAAACCCTATATAGTCAGAGTATAGCGATCTCTATAGTGCTATAATCTACTGTATTCTATACAACAAGCATACAGCTGTCATGTCACGTTATGATGGGAGTGCATGCACTATTTGGAAGCTAGGAGAATCAAATTGAACCATGAAACTTTCCATTACTTTGTTTTAGCATATTGTGCGCTCTTGATTTCGCATTTTTCTCGCCAGGGATCCAGAGTTACACAATTTTTCCAATAGATTGCATTTTTGCAACTGACCATTCAGTCTTTCATCACTTTATATCATCTCAGTGAGTAATAACAAATTCTTTGGTGCGCTGTGAACTCTGTTACACCTTCCATTCAACTGAATGCAACTACTCCTCATTGATATTTAAATTCGCATGATCTACAAAACATAATCAACTTCCAGGATCTTTCTGCGGTGCCTTCTCTTCTTTAAAGGCCTCCGATCTGGGAAGCATAGTCATCAAGGAAAGCCTTGCCAGAGCCACTCTGCAGCCTAGCGATGTCAACGAGGTCATTTTGGGCCAGGTATGAAAAACTCTGTGACATTTGAGGCGATCAACTCAATAGATCAAGTTCTTAACAATGTTCGATCTTTTCTTTTCTTTCTTTTCTCAGGCACTGACCGCGCTCCAAGGCCAGAACCCTGCGAGGCAAGCAGCCATCAAGGCGGGCCTACCGATATCAGTCCCCGCATATCTAGTTAATATGCTCTGCGGGTCAGGCTTGAAGTAAGCATCTAAACTCGTACATGTAACGTTTCAACTCTTCGTTCGATGAGACTCTTTAATATTTGTAATAGCTCTGTGCAAAGAGGATAGCAAAACAGAATCAAATGACGGCTAAATAATGAAACAAGATCTAAAATCAAGTTGGAACGTCTTCATGAAAATTTTTAGACTCATATCACATCATACTAAGTCTTCTGTAATAATTTCAGAATAAGAAATATGTTTTAGACTGTTGACTGTTGATGACAGACTTTTAATGATTTTTAGTGAAGCTGACTTGTTTTACTGTTGCAAACTAACTTTACAGAGCCTTCACATATTCTGGACAATTCTCAGACTCTCGGATAGGGATACGTATCTAAAATCCAATCATCCTCTTTTCTGGCTGATAAAAACTTCGCTAATTTCTCAACTTTCGTTTTCAGAGCGGTGACGAACGGATATCTGTCCATAAAATCTGGAGAAAATGATGTCATAGTAGCTGGAGGTCAAGAGTCCATGAGTCTTGCTCCTCACGCAGTTCATTTGAGGAACGGCATGAAGATGGGAGACATCTCTATGGTCGATACAATGCTTTCAGATGGTCTAACGGACGCGTTCGGTGATATCCACATGGGAATTACCGGTAAAAATCTTCTCCTTCTACTAATTCACACATTTTTGGTTTAAGCTATCCGACGAGCTGGTTCAAATATTGAAACAAGGCAAAAAAAAAAAAAAAAAAGAACCAGCGACTGTTTATGCTTTAGGTATCTAACTGTTTACTTTTGATCCAAACACCGTTTGTTTGCTCTTCTCTCTCGCTGTCAGCTGAGAATATAGCTAAAAAATTCAACATCGGGAGAGAAGAGCAGGACGCATTTGCAGCAGACTCTCAACAGAAGGCCGAGGCTGCTATAGCAGCTGGTAATTTCGACGCTGAAATCGTTTCCGTAACCGTACCGACAAGAAAGGAGCCTGTTGTTGTTTCTAAGGATGAATTTCCCAAGGCCGGCACTACTGCCGCAGGTCTAGGAAAACTGAGGCCAGTTTTTCTCAAGGTATTTTTATTTTTTTAATTCTTTAGACTTGCAGACTTTCTTCTGTGAATATTTAATTAATAATAGATGAAATTATTCCTTTCTCTATGTCTTCTCAAATAATTTCCGGAAATCAAAGAATATCGAGGCCTTGAAAGTGGATCTTATGACTCAAATTGTGCAGTTTTTTTAATTACAGATATTTCTACACTCAATTATTTTGAATTCGAACCAAAATTGTATTAAATATCTTCATCCATGTTCCTACAATTCGAAAAATTGTTCGACAATCGTAAAGAGAACTTTTACCAGTCGAAAACTAGTTTGAAACCGTTTGAAACTACTTTTCTGATCTGAAACTGGTCAGGGATACGTTTTCGAGTCTAACGAGTATTGAAAAATTGTTGAAAAATCAAATCTTATACCTAAACACTATTCAGAGCACATTGAATTGATTGAAAAATGTCTCACTCTAAGTAAATTTGAAAACATCCATGAAACAACAGGAACCACAGTTATCAATAGCTAAACTAAACTAAGCTAAATAAATCCTCTTCCGTTTTCAGAAAGACGGTACCGTCACGGCCGGGAATGCCTCAGGAATAAACGACGGAGCTGCAGCAGTCGTTCTAATGTCTGCAGAAGCAGCTGCTTCCAAACGCATCGCACCTTTGGCCAGGATTGTTGCGATCGCCCAGACCGGCGTGGAGCCAGACCTCATGGGAACCGGTCCAATTTCTGCGGTCGAATTAGTCGTCAGTATCTTTCAAAATGAGTATCCGATCCTGCATCATTCAGGTTTCCGTATATCTAATGCCCAGGCGCTTTTTTTTTATCTTCAGCTGCGAAAAGCAAAGTGGACTAAAGACGAAGTCGATTTGTACGAGCTGAATGAAGCCTTTGCCGTTCAGTCCATCGCCTGCCTCAAGGAACTTGGACTGGATACGAAAAAAGTCAACGTTAACGGCGGCGCCATCGCTCTAGGTCACCCAATAGGCGCTTCTGGTTAGTTGAGCTGGGAAGAAGCTCGAATCCCTTTCTTTGCAAAAATTAATTAAATCAATTGCCCTTTTTCTCTGTTTTTCTATCCAAAGGAGCAAGAGTTTTGGTAACGCTGCTGCATTCTCTGATACGTACAGACAAGAAGAAGGGAATAGCATCTCTGTGCATCGGCGGAGGCATGGGAATCGCAATTGCGATCGAAAGACAATGACGAATGACTGAAATTCGTTGACGTGAATGTTGAGAGTGAACTAGTTAAACAATGAATTATGTAAATTTATCTAACTACTATAAAGCATGAATTGAATCTATGATATTCGTGCGGGAAAGAATTTAGGTGCTTCTCGGAAACCGTAAGAAAGAGAAAAGATTATTGCAACTATTCTTCATCTCTTAGAGCATTTAGGTATTTTATAAGTATATTTTAAAGTTTTTTTTTAAGCTACTGAAAGTATTTCGTATGATTTTCATATTTTATTATCAGCAAGGTATTTATATGATTGTTCATATACCTATTATAATTCGTCTTAAATATTCAGACCCTTGTTCGCCGAAAAATTATCTGACATTACATTACGAAAATACGTATTATTACAAGATTAAGGAAAACTTAGAAGAAGAAAATGTACAGACTTTCGTACAATAATTGAATTTGCACATAGATACGTGAATATTCTCACATAACAATGAAATTAAAAAAAATATATATTTTACCTAATTGATTTCATCAAGCTCGCGCTAAAAAACATATAGAAAAGTAGTAATAAATCCTGTGAAGAAGCTTAGTCCAATTCATCCACTCTCAATTGCCGGCTCAGTTTCTTCATCTTTTGGCTCTTTCTCCAATAATTCTCTAACAGCGTCTAGATCCTCCGCTTGTTTAATCTCCGTCCGTTTCATCCTCCACGTTCGTCGTTTAGGGACGTTCATTTCTCTAGGTCGTTCTCGCAGTATCTTCAGCTGTTCTTCGATCGCTGGTATTATCCGTATCTTAAAAATAAGCCAAGCATTAGAACTGGATAAAAAAAAATATATAATTATCGTCAGAATTCTCAATTTTTTCATATCTCATCTCGTGCTATTCAGAATTGCTCCGAATAATTTTCATCACATAATAGGGATTGGATGTAATGAGGATGTAAAGACATTACTGGGTATTTTTTTAAACGGTTTTCTCAATTCTTCTGACTTTTTGAAATAAAAAATAACATTTTTGTTTTGTTGTATTTAATGTATTTTGTTTATTTAGCCGATCTTTTGAGCTGACATTTTTTTTCTTCAACTAACAATATAGCATATAAATACTAATATCATTAAATATTGTATCACTTTTGTCCTCAACTATAAAACGAGTCAAGTTAATTATGTACATAAAATCGTTAATCAAGGACAATATTTTTACTTTTTACTTCACTTCGTTATTACATAATTTGAACTTCAGTCAATGAATCATTTACATATTTATGTATAACGATTAAAGTACCAATAGTGTCCATATAACAAAAATCGATAGAAAAGAAAAAGAGGGGAATAATCATTCGTTCAATTTCGTCAAACCCAACAACATTCTCTCTTCATCAAGAATAACTAGTAACAAAAAGGAAAAGATGGTAATTTTTTATCGTTATTTAAGCATAACTATGCCCTTTGGCTTCCCAGGATAATATCCACAGGATTTTCTATCCTCTTCATGCCCGAAGCTCTTAATCGGCGTGTCTAAAGAATTGCTGACTATGAATTCGACCGACGGAACGCAGATCCTTGAATAGCTATGGATGACGTGGTTCCATAGTGAAGCCTGATGCGAATTCCTGCTCTGAATGTGGAAGTAAGATCCCCAGATCGTGGAATTCAGAATATTCTCGTCCCTGTGGGAATGGCAGTGGTCCAGCATCCCCTCCGCGAGCTGTTCCTCGACCACTGCGACCGTGTCGCATCCGGCGTGCCGCTTCGGGGTGTAGATATCCTGTATCAGGTTGTCTCCGACGTAGAGACAGGTCGGAGAGTCTTTCCCAGTCTCTCTGGAGAAGAAATCTTTCAGTTCCTTCCAGTTTCCTTGACTGTACATTCCGCCTCTTTTCAATTTCTCGCCTGGAACAACTTCGGCCTCCGAATGGTCCCCCGTCAGACTCAGGAAGGGCCGAGACCCTGTGAAGAAGCCTGGTTTTCTGGCGTAACAGACTACTATGTCAAACAGCGACCTCCAGTCTTCGCCGAGGGCAAATGATGCTGTGAAGTTTGCAAAGTCTGCATTCGAGCCCGTTATCAGATACGTCGTCTTCGATTTCTTCAGCTCCTAAAAGAGAGAAATAAAGTTTTAGCAATAAAAGTTTTATCTGGAAACCGTTTTGTTGAACGATATTTCTCCTTGAGAGCAGAGAGCGGAGGACGGAGGAGCGACTGAGACTACGAGAAGAAAACTATGCTGTGTTGAGCAAAATTTGTACAGAATTCGTTCGGACAACGCTTTTCGGTTCTGAACGTTGTTTAGAATTATTGTTCGAATTGTGATTCCATGCAGTGCAAAAGTTGTTTGAATAATTCAAGAATATAAAGAAAATCTTGAGCCGATGTGTGGGATTGGTTCAGAAACCTTTTGTCGGTTTTAATATATTCCATAAACAGTCTAATTAGCCACTTTACGTAAGCGTATAACTTGTTATTCTTTGATCAATCCCAATTAAATGTAGATATTATCGGTATTAGTCAATGACTCAAGTTCATCGATGAATAACAAGTTTAGCATGTGAAAATAGTCTCATTCATTTGAAAGACGTATCGTAGGCCCAAAGTCTATTGGAAGTTTTGTAAAAATGGTTTTCAAGACTGACGGTTGAAATTTATGTAACGGATTATTTTTAAGACTGCTGAATTCAAATTAGTCTTTCAACACTAGTTTGAAAATAGTGTTTATCGTGAAACAAGTTGTTTACAAATAGTGTAAGGCTTCAATCTTAAGTAGAAAAAAATTGTATGGGAGAAATTTTAATCTGAACAAAGCTTTGAAATTCTCTAGAAAAATGCTTCTGTGATTTCAGACTTGAAATCGTAGATATAGTCGAAAAAATGGCTTCAGAACTAGAATGTATGTAAAGCATGTTTTTTAATTTGACAGATTGAATAACGTATCGAAATGGTCTCCATTTGTCTAGAAATCGTGTGAAAAAATATTCTCGATTGATGGAATTACTTCCAGACTAAAAAATTAGAAAAATACTTTTCAACTAATAATCCATATAAAAACTACCTCGAGAAGGTTCATCAGCTAAAAATCTACAACTTGTTGAAAAAAAATGTCTTGAAATAGTGTTAAACAAGTCAAAGAACTGGGAATTGTATCAAATTTTATTATTATGGTCATCTTACTTTTACTCATGATCTATTATGATTCAATAAATCCATGGTGTGTTGATCTCCACTTCGATTTTTTTTTTATTGTTATTTAATCAACAGATCTAAAAATCGGGTCGACGAAAAGATTTGGAAATTATACAATTTGGGTCAAAAATTTTCATTTCTGACAGATACCTTTTGAGAATTTTATCAGATTTTTCGCTCACGGCCATCGAGGTATTGAGAGAGAAACCTTGAAAATTCACCACGCGCTCAAATTGATTGAAAAAAAAAAATGTGATAAAAATTGTAATTGCTATTTAGAGTAGAAAGAACGATATAAAAAATGACGGACCACATCTGAGAGGTCGAGGGTCACCGGTACTAGAGATTTTCTCTATTATCTCAACACGCAACACAGTCACTTCCTCTAAATGTGCAACAATCTATCCTCCAAATGTCCAGAGTCTGTGAGATAAATGAGATAAAATGTAAATATAATCAAACCAAACCTTTAACCAAGCTATGAGCTCAGGACTAGACTTGTGCATGAATTTTTCCGGCTGGTTCCTTAGACTGGGAAAATAAACGCCATCTTCCTTGGCAAAATTCGATCGGTCAAACATATCTATAAGTCCGTCAAGGATATCCGACCATATGCGGTAGTCCTGCAGCTCTCCCCCATTTTTTTCATCTAGTGTATCGACGACTTTGGCGAAAACCAGAGAAGCCGGCATGTCGAAGTAGTCCAACAACGTCCGCATCTTTTCTGACAACGGTCCATTCCAGGTAACGAGAAAATCTCCGGCAAAAGAGTCCGTCACCTCCCACCTCCGTTCCGGGTAAGTCCCGTCCATCTCATCCTCCGTGAGGATCCTCGTCCCGTGGCTGACCCTGAGGATCCGGCCCTCGGGCGAAAGCCGCAGGATGTTCCCCCTGTCGAAGTCGAGGATGAGACCTTTTTGCAGGAAGTCGAAATCGTCGGGGCCCAAGTTTTTGGTCAGGTGCTTCGGGTCGTGGCCCCGTTTTTCGACCATGAATCGCGACAGCACTTCGTACTCCAGGGTTACCATGTTCGTCACGTTGTAGCGAAGCAGAGTGTTGTCCAGGTCAAACCCGATGCAATCGTAGTCCGAGAATCTGAAGACGCCCATTTTCCGCGATGATGATGTCGAGAACTTCCGCGAGTATCCACTGACACAACGTACCGTTAGAAAGTTATTTGACGGCAAGTTTATGCGTTGCGAGGCCGAATCGCTTTCTCTTTTGTTTGTAGCCTCCGACACGTTTGACAGGACGCTTCGTCTGCTACATACGGAAACTTTCCTAACCTCGAAATAGGTTCGCGCGGCGGCGACGACGGCGGAGGGTTTGGGGAGGGAGGGAAAGAGGCGGGAATGTAGGATAGCATCTATGACAATCATGTTTGTTGGTGATCGTATTTATTAATTTTATTATATTCCGTAGGATTGTTTGTTCGTTGGGATGGATGAGGTTGCAGACTGATTGTGAGAGGAGAGAAGCTGCGGGTTGTTGGGGATTTTAAGGCTTGCCAGAATAAAAACTGGGCCAAGGACCAAGATTTTGAAAGGAGGGTTTATTTATATCTAACTCGTACGTGTACGACATGTACATGACAATATTTGCAACCTACGTTCTATGTACGCGTTGTATCGCGTTGGCAGAGATAATGTTTGCTCTTTACAGTTTTTACAGATCTTGACTCAACAGCTTCTATTGGTTGTTGTCATTCTGACGTCTTGCCAAAACAGTTTTCTTAAACAAACCCCACCCTGCCACTACTGATACAGCGTGATTTCAAGGTCGAAGATTCGATATTCGAGATTCGACCTAGGAGAATCGCTTGTTACCCCATCAAGGCGGGAAAATCCGTTGAATTAATTGAATTTTTATCGATTTCCAGTATTCAATCTGGTCAATTCACACGAGAATGGTTAACAGAGCGAATAACTTGTCCTCCGAGATATGAAATTGGTGTTTTATCTAGCGGAGCGGAAAATTCGAATGAGTTTAAGAAATATTTCTTCAACAAATTTACTTAGATTTGATACCTAGATTTTTTTTAACGTGATTGCCTCATTCGACACCGTTCAACGAGATCAGTGCTATCCATTCATTCCCACATTTTTCTTATCGAGCAGAAAAGATGCTTTACTAAATTGTCTTCTCGATTAATAACAAAAGTTACACTTTAATTTACAGATGCATAATCATCTCCCAATATCCCCTTCGAAAACTATTTTTCGGTTCCGAGTTTCACTCTTATAGAGTCGTAGTATTCAGAATCTATATATCTATTTGATTCATTGTAAGATCTGAAGGTCATTGATCATCTCAAAATGCAGAAAATTCAATCGACACTAAATAATGAATTGAAGAGCGATCAGTCTATCAGCTCGTGCCAAGCATGTGATAGGCTGCTTTTTCCCGCCAGTTGGAGAACATACGGCCGCTAGTCGCTGGTTTGGCGCTCACGTCAGTCAACTGCACCCGCGATTCGAAATGAAAGTTACGGAGGCCCGGTCCGGCCAACTTATACAGACATACTCTGTCGATAAAAGTCGAGATTTAACGACATACTATGTCGATAAAATCGGGATATAACGACATACTATTTATTTATTTTATTTTATTTTATTTTATTCACGGGAAATTCCCTTTACATTTGAAATAGTAATAAAAGTAAGAGGCACCTAAATAATAACCAGAGTTAGTGCATATTTGCAGAGATGCGGATGAAAACACAAAAAGAAAAAAAAAAGAAATATTAAAGTTAACTAATATGTATATGATAAATAATCTTGGCGAGAATACAATTTTTGCTCGTCCAATAACATATATGATATATAATAATAGGGACTAGGAGAATTCCAGAAGCTTAGCTTTACATATGGATTTAAAACTAGAAATCGGGACAGAAAAAAGATCATACTATGTCGATAAAAATCGGGATTTGACGTCATACAATGGCGTCGTTTGTAGTAATTTTTGACGTCCCTCGGTCTTGAATAATTTGAGCTACCGATTGCACAGAAATATTCTTCATCTCAGGACATCATTGGTATCCCGATTTTTATCGTCATAGTATGTCGTTAAATCTCGACTTTTATCGACATAGTATCTCGTTAAATCCCGATTTTATCGACATAGTATGTCGTTAAATTCCGATTTTATCGACATAGTATGTCGTTAAATCTCGATTTTTATCGACATAGTATGTCGTTAAATCCCGATTTTATCGACAGAGTATGTCTGTATAAGTTGGCCGGACCGGGCTTCCGTAGAAAGTGGTTCTGGCAGTGGGACCACCTTATAGACATACTCGCAATTTTAGTTTGCCGGTAACGTCAGTAAGGCTTATATGCTTGCAGCAGCACATGCTTGACTTTGGGTTGCCGTTTCTTCTCACATTTGGTGACTCAATGGTATTAGGAAAGGTAAACACTGAGTTAAATTGCTTCAAATCCAAAAAGGAAGAAGAAGAGTTAAATTGCTGGCAGGCATCAATCAGCAGCAATGGAACGTGGAGAAATAGAATGTGAGGTGATCAGGATATCTGACGGTTCAGAAATGGATTTTAGCGATGAAATCGAAGAAGAGTTCTCGGCTGTGATGGAGAATGTAAAGTGTGAGGTCGATATTAAGCCTGTCATATCACCAGAAATCTTCGAGGAGCATTCAGAATATTATGAAGTCAGTCCACCGCTGCGATGCAGGCTTTGCGCAATTCCAGACAACGATATGGTCAATATATTCGATAGCAACAAAACGGACCAGAGTATCATAGAGAAGATTGAACGCTGTCTACCCATTGTGGTGAGAATCAATTTACGATTATATGTTTGTTACAAAAGGTTCACCTTGAATATTTGCTTTCGTTTTTTGTCCAGGTCAAAGAGATAGATCCTCTGTCGAAACATGCTTGCCAGTCTTGCCTAGCGAGTCTAGAACTCTGTTATCAATTTCACAAGACTGTGGAAAAGGCGGAACTGCAGCTGCTCGCCCTCGAAAGATCAACAAAGGAGCCGAGAAATCGCGAGACTTCCACACGATCTGACAATAATATTTTAAGACCGTTGAAGCAAAGCTGGGATGTTGAGACAAGTAGTACCAGGCGGAGAACTGTTGTTGTAAAGAGCAATGTTGAATTAGTCGATCTAGAATCTCGATCGCCGCGTCTATGCGACGCTAAAACTCTCGCCAACAATAATTCAAACACAAAGAGTACCAGGCATTCAAGTCATGCTAAATCGTCCATCGGCAAATTTTATTCTGTGCAACATTCATCAGCACCAATATTTAACCAGGAGAATACCTGTGACTTGGAAGTAATCGAAAATGCTGAGAGCACGATTTTTAGGTCGCAGTCTGGAAAGAAAGTCAAGCATAATGTAAGAATGACGATGAATCTTGAATGATCAAAATCAGAGTAATTTTGTCATAATTAATCTCGTTTGTTGCAGCGCGTTGAACCCAAAATTCAGGAGGTGTATAATGACGTGAAACCAGTTTATGGCTGTGACTTTTGCCCAAAGAAATTCAACAGTAAAGGTAAACTAGTTTTTCACCGGAAAATTCATTTCGGCAAAATACCTTACAGCCTCAAACTTTCTGCGCGTGACAAGACGATCTTTCGGAAGACGAGCATGGAACAAGACCCAGCAAATCATTCAGAAAACACTAACTACCGTTATTCTGATTGCAATGAATTGTTGAACTCTTCATCGTCCAGAAACTCACTCTTGGTCGCTAAATCTATACAGAAATGGCAGTGTGCTACTTGTAAGGAATCATTTTGGAAAATTGGTGAACTGAACAAACATTTGAAATCCTGCAAGTTGCAGAATCTATCCCCCTGAGTCAGAACAGTGATACGGACCCATGTGGGGTCAAAGATGTGAATAATGTTTGGCCTTCTGGGTCATCCGAAAAGGTCACGACATTTATTTCTAGAAGATTTGCCGAAAAATACTAAGAACTTCAAATACTGCATGTCTTTGGGCACAGTGCTTCTAGGAAGATGTTTCGTAATGCTGAATATTCGTTAATCTGAGGAGACTACCGAGCTTTGATATTTGGATTCTGGTTCAATGACTTTTGAAATCGAGCGGAACAAATTTCTGTATCTACACATTCATTTTCATATACTGAAACATGCTTTTTCTGATTGATCAAAAACGTGTACCTAATAAATTTTGATATATAGTCATTAAGAAATCTGATCTGACAATGAATAATTTTTCAAAGATCATCAACAGTGTTTATATTTTCTTATTTTTATAATTATATCAATACTTAAGGAAAAAACATTATTTTTTTTTCCCAATATCCGATAATTTGACGATTAGGATCGATGATAAACATATTGCACCCAATTGTTTATAGTTTGTTTTCACGCGAATCAAGATTTTTCAATACGGCCTTTGAATCTCGCGGTCGTGTGTGACGTCACAGGGTACCTTTTACGTACAGTTTTACCGTCTGATGGCCCTGCGGACAACAATGGTCGACAGAATAACATGGCGGCCGAGGTGCTGTGTGACGTCACTGGGTGTTTGAAAATTGACGATTTTCTCAATTACAGTCACCTTTCTAAAAATTGTGTTCGAAACTTCCCTATTACGGCTATCCGAGATCTGAAGTTAGCTGTTCATCAAGAACGGTGGGAAATTTAAATTCATCGGAATAAACTTTGGAAAACTCGTTTAAGGTCTGATAAATTGAAAACATAATTGCCAAGTGGGGCCAGAATTCAATTTACCGACTAAAAAAAGTTTCTAAAGATTTGAAATTTGAAGGATCTGAAGTTAGTTGTTCATCAGTTCAGGCGGGAGATTTGAACCAATATTCCGTCCAGAAACAGTCAGAACTCGATTTAACGATGGAAAATCGATCTTCCACCGATTTTTGTTTTCCCAACAATTCAATACTGGATTCGTTCGAAATTTAATTCATGCGAAAAAATCGAAGCAACACAACCGGCGACGAAATTAAAAAAATCAGGGTACGAAGCAACAAAGTCAATTCTTACCTGAGCAGGAATGTGGACGTAGCGAATATTCCGTGAATGAACGAAGAACATGTCGTAGCTGAATGATCTTCCCCTTGGATCTATGAACGTGCAATTTTTCATCACGATATTCATGTAGCTGCAATAAGAAGAAGATATGTCAACTTTATTTGAATATCATCCCTTGACCATCGATTCTCACGAGGTCCGGAGTTTCAAGCCTGTATCTTCCGAACGGTCAAGTTTACGCGGAAAATCGTAATGACCATTTTTGTAGGAAAATTCAAAAGCTCCAAAATTGCTTCAGGTCATTTTTCGGCTCAGAGTGACCGGAAGCGATGTATCGGCATAAAGGTAAAAACTGTCGCACGAATTCGACTGTCTGAAGTGAGCCAATAATCGAATTCCGTCAACTGTCACGTGGGTTTTCGTTCGCGGACACTTAAGAAATAGTGACAATTGAACCAAGACACTGACCCGTCAACTTGTTCGACTAATCCGGTGATCGATGCCTCATTTCTAAAGTCGACAGTCGTTATCCTGCCTTCTACAGCTTTCAATAAAATCGCAAGATTGTTATGAAAGAAATATCTTTCTTGGTTAGAAATACGCGTCTCAGCGGCCATCTTGTACACAGAGAAGCTCGACACTGACTTCACACTTGTTATTGTTCTGCCCCTCGATTAGTTCTTCTAGTCGATTATCAACAGTCGATGGAACATTGCGTACATCGAGTTCCGCGTGTTTCAAAAAGTTTGTTATTGTTTTATCCACCGACTTTGAGTTTGGTTGTCTCCCGGCGCGGGCGAGGCGTGTGAGTAAGTTATAAAGTTAATCCATAACGCAAAATCGAACAGTCTTGATGAATTTCCATATTATCGGCTGATCGTAGGCAAATTAAGGTAATTTTCAATTGTTTTAAATCAGATCAGATAAGATCGAGGTTGAGGTTAACTTAGGGTAGAGGTTAGGTTATGAAAGGGCTATGACACATGCATGCTTGCTTCGCGGTGAAAAAACTTGGATTTTCTGTTCAAAGAATATGTTTACCAAACCTAAGCTGATCTAGAAATTATTTTCTCTCCCTCTTTTATAATTTTTGGGTGCCATCAAGAGACTCGTTAGAGTCGTATACCAAGGATATTGAAAAATATATGGATTTCCAATATTCCGCGCGATTTTCCATTCATTCAATCGAGTAAAACAATCAGAAAATTCTCTGAAATTGTGGGAAATTAATTTTTTTTTTTTTATAGTGAATAATAAATATAAATAAATATAAAATAAATAAAACTCGATAAAATCATTAGACACATTTTTCTCAACATTTCGAATAATTGTGGCCACTTGAAGCCATTTGAAATTAACTTCAAAGTCCTTGAAAAACATTCAAATTATTTGGAAATTATCTGAAGCAATTTTAAGGTTTTTAGGACATATTTCAAAAATCTGCTCGTAATCTCTTTAAATTACTTGAATTCACTTCAATGACGGCGAAAGTATTTGAAAATCGACTGTAACGATTTAAAAGTCTGTCGACATTATCTCAAAGCTCTTTAAAATCCTTTGGATTCACTTCGATCTCATTAAAAATATTTCCAAATAGTTTCAATTTTGTTGATAGTGTTTTCAAATCATTTTCAAGCTCTTTAAAATCGTTAAAATTCATTTAGGAATTTATAACAATTCCAGAGCCTCAGAAAATCAATCGCAATCGTTCGAATTCAATATAAAATCATAGAAATTCTCTACAATCTCCTCAAAGTAATTCAAAGCTCTTTGAAAATTACTGTATCCCCACAAAAGACTCGTCTATGCATAACATTTACAGAGAATAATTGAAGGGTCAGAATTGCACCCAGAACAGAGTCAAGATTCTATTGAAAGCATTTGAACCGTTAAATCGAGGAAGAAACATGAGCTAAAGGAACTGATACTGATAACAACTGGATAAAGCGATAAAGCGACTCTTATCAGAGATGAAGAGAGTAAAAGCAAAGGCAAAATGCCAGAATCCGCTCTTCGTTGCCTGGCTCGAGGAATGGAAGGAAGATGCAATATCAAGGGGTTCGGAGATGCAGTTTTGCTTCGGAAAGGCTTTAAACAGCATGAAGAGATGTCCCCTGCCTCTCAAGTCGGGGAGGGATTGCAAATTGCTAGAGAATTTTGGGCCCAAGCTGTGCGCTATGATCGATAAAAAGCTGGCCCAACATCTCGACTCGCTGGACGGTCAGGCGGCGTGGGATTTGCAACAGTTCATCGGACAGCCTAACATGGATAATGACGTGGAGGCCCAAAATCCGGCTGATAAAGTCCCTCAGAAGGGAAAACGGAGCAAGAAAACACCGGCCAAGGAACAACCCAACAAGAAAACGAAGACTCCGGATAACGATGGCGATGGAGAAGCTGGGAGAGACAATGTGAGCATGATTTTGTTTTGGGAGATGTAAATTTTTTTTTTAACTCCTGCCTTGAATAGCGGGTCTTGAGTTCATTTTTAATTGTTCTGAAACAGCTTTGAAGCTCATACTTTGATTTCGCTCAAAAACGCTTAGACATTGATTCAAATTTTCCAAACTGCAATAGACTGCATCAAAATATTTTGAAGAGAAATCAAATAAAAAGCCTAAAAAGTACTCTAAAATCATTAAAAATCTTCAAGAATCATCAAAGATTGTATACATTTTTCTAAAATGACTAAAAATCGAATAAGATCTCTCGTATTTTGTTCAATTCGCACATTTTTGTGCCTTTCTTTCACCTTTGCAGAGACCAAAGGCGAGAGCAAATGCCAAAAATGCGAGCCAGAGAGGATCTTACGTTCCAGCTTGGAGATCTGGTGGCTATGCAATACTTTTGACTCTTTATGAGAAATCTTTGGAACCGGATTACGTAGGTAACTAGATTAACTCTTACTCAAGTTCCTTGGAGTTGATCTAGTGTAACTCTTTATTATTAGTATGGAGCGAGTCCTGTGAGTTTAAAACGTTTGATGAGTCCTCTTCCTCCATATTTCGAATTCTGTGTCCCCAATTTGTTTACTATTACAGGCTACATGGGGAAAGCAGACCTTCAAGCCGACGCGCAACAGCACTGCGACGAATCTTTGAAGAAACCAACACCTGGGAACAGATATACTGCCTGGTCTTCCATGTCTACTCTGATCCAGAAAGGACTTGTGATAAAGAAAAGCAGCCCGGCGAAGTAAGCAAGAGGGAAAACTAGTCTGGACTATTTTTGCGATTGATTCGCCTACGCCTAATGATTCGCCAACGCTAAAAGAGACTTTAATGACACTAAAATTCCGAATACCCTCAGGTACAGCCTAACAGACGCAGGATTAGCAGTCGCGCTGCAGTTATCCGAAGTAGATGAGAACAGCATAGGAGCCTTGGGAGTTTCCGGAGTACCCCGCCCGTCAACGAGCAGTGGAATCGGCAGACCTAAAGCTTCCGCTTCTAACGGATATACCAACGGGTCATCACATCCTCAAAACATTTCGAGCTCTGACGAAGATGACCCTGAACCCTTTCCTGGAATCATCAATAACGTTCTTGTCGAAAGACAGACATCGGTTGCATCAGCTGCGTCAACCTCATCGTTTGCATCAGCTGCATCGATTGTATCATTTGCGTCGGTTGGAACGGTTGCATCTGTCCCATCTAGACAAGAAAATGGCGCAACTAGCCTCCAGACGCTAAATCCGGTTCTTCGTACCGATAGCCAGATCAGTAGCAACTCTGGCAAAGAGATCAATGTGGTTCTTAGGCCAAATAACTTCGACGTTATAATGATAATCGACGACAGAGAAACGGCTGGGTAAACAATGATAGAATTTGCCTTTTCATTACGAAATTTTTTTTTCTACCTCTGATAAGATTGTAAATAGCTATTAATCTCTTGAAAATGTACGAGAACAGTGTAAAAGACTTCAAAGTGGTTTAAACCATCTATAAGATCTTCAAAATCTTTACAAACTCTCGAAGCCTTTAAAATATTCTGAACAATTTCTTTCAAGTTATATAACAAAAAAAACCTTGTGGCTTGTGTTAATAGTTTGGGATTCTGCGATTTTTTTTCTGATTTATGGAAACTCTGTGAATATAATTTCGATTCTTGAAGATCTTATAAATTGTTTGACATTTTCCGAAATTCTTCAAGATCCGTGTGGACTTTTTGCCATTTCGAGAAGTTGAAAATTCGTCGCAAATCTTTCAATACTATATCAAATACTTGAAAATCTGTCAAAATCATCCAAGAAGTGCCGAGTAATGACTCAAGATCGTTAAAAAACATCGAACAGCGCTTGAAATATTTTATAATTCTCTTAGAATCGATTGCAAGGAATTGAAAATCTTCTCCAATATCTTCCGAAATATCGTTCAATTCTCATCATTTGTCATTTCCATCTAACTATAGAGGAAAGACGCGCCCCAAGGACGACACAACGATAGCCGAACTAACGCGTGCTAACATTAGGTTCGAAGTGCGTAACTTGAAGATTGGGGACTTCACTTGGATCGCCAAGTGCAGGACTTCGGGGGAGGAGCTGATCCTTCCTTACATAGTTGAAAGAAAAAGGATAGACGACTTCGGAGGGAGCATCAAGGATGGGAGATACCACGAGCAGAAGGTCCGCCACTCCAAAATGATCTGAAAATCTTTCATTGAATTGACTAGACCAACTTTTTTTTTTTTTTTTTGCTATATTTTGCAATTTATGAAAAATTATTTGACAAAGTTGTAAAATAATTTCATATTTTTCTACAGATCTGTACAGAAAACCGGTTGAAAATTTTAGAAAACACGCAGTCCTCCTTTGAAACATGTTAGAATTGTATGAAAATATTGTAACGCGTATAATTTTTCATTCGAAATGAGGTTCTTTGAAATATTGTTTGAAATTCCATAAAAAGGCTTTTTCAAATTTATGGAACATCTTGCTTCGAAGCAACAAATGTGGATAAATTGTTAGAAAGCTTCCAAAGCATTGAAAAATCTCATCTAGCATCCATTAATAATTTTCTGAAAAGCAGTAAAAAAATGTTCAAATTCGTTCTTAAATCATTGAAAACGAATCAAAAGACGTTCTACAGGTTTCAAAACCTTTGAAATTCTTTAAAATGTAACGAAGCCCTAAAAAAAATGTTGTCATCTTACAGTTCCGTCTGAAGAAATCTGGGATCCAGAACATAACGTATCTCGTTGAGAGCTACGGAAACAACCAGTTTTCCGGATTGCCTCTGACAACGATTTTCCAAGCTGCGACTAATACTCTGGTCCAAGACGGGTTTGTCCTTAAGTACACAAAGTCTCACAAAGACTCGATGTTCTATCTGGCTTCGCTGACGATGCTGCTGACTAAAATTTACGAGGTTTTCTTTCTTCCCCTTTGTTTCAATATTCTTAGAATAGCAAAATAGACAACTTTACACAGAAAAGATCATTTAAATTCAAGAAAATATAACAAAAACCCTTTTATTTGCAGGATAAAACCCTTGTCGGAGCTAGAAAAGACGATTTGTCGCCTGCGAGTACGGAAACCGACTTGGTTCAGCTAATGGTGTTCAAAGATTTCAACAAGGCTGCGACTAAAATGAAGGTAGATGGATGGAACAGGGCTTAATTATTAAAATTCCCGAATGAATATGAGACAATATTGAGATCCGAAGAAAATTCTCCAGCCTTCAATGTTTAAAATTATTTTTTAAACGACTAGATTTGATGCATGACTTTTCAAACTCGCTTTCAAACTTATTTAATGTCTCAATAATGAAAATTAAAGTATTTAGAATCGTTTCAAGATCATTTGAAACATCAAAATGCTTAGGAAATCCTTTTTGGGTTTAAAACTTCACAAACCTCTCACAGTTTTTTCAAGTTTTCGAAAATAATAAAAGAGCATTTCAGTCTTTAGAAATTACTTGAACGTCTGTGAACACAGTTCAAAATATCTGAAAATTATTAAAAATTATTCTAAAGTACAAGGGAAATTGAACATTTTGATTTCGATATATCCTCAAAAATTGAGTTTTTCCATAACTTGTCCAGATTTACAGCTTTTCATACCTTTTTTCCCAATTTTTTTTTCAGAACTTTCGAATCAAGGAGATGTTCGTCAAGCAATTGATACAGCTGAAAGGAATGTCAGTTGAGAAAGCCGTAGCCGTTGTCGACTTTTATCCGACTCCTGACACCCTGAAAAGGGCCTACGACGACGCTGGTTCTAGCGGAGAGAATTTACTAGCCAGTATACAGTATGGGGCGACAAAACGCCAGCTTGGTCCAGCAATAAGCAAAACTCTGCACCAATATTACACTAGGAATGATTTCTGAAATCTATTTCACTCGGTGTTTATTCCATCCATTCTTTTTCGAATTTCATTCAAATATATTAGCCATAACGGATTCTGAAAGAGTATCTTGAATATAAATTCTGTATCAAATTTTTATTTCCGTTTTTTACTTTTAATTGATGACAAAAAAATTCATCGAAACTCACACTTATTTTCATGAAACAAAAATGTTGGTTCATCATTCTGTTCAAAATTTTTTTGATTCGTTAGAATTAGGAAGTCATTAGTTTATGAGGAAAATTAGTTTTTAGTTAGCAAAAAATCCAAAATGGTTTCACTTTATTTTTCATTTTATTTCTGTTCCTTGAGTGAAATTTTTCCTTTTGCTTTCTGTTTGAACCGGAAAAATCGTATTCGAGTGTCAGAACAGAGTGTTTATTGAAAAAAATATAAAATGTGTTCTCCAAGCTGAAGACATATATCTGACAATATTCCAACAAATATACTGTATTGAGATTGGATCATAACTATTCGATTATAAAAGAACTGAAGTGCAAAATATACAGAAGTAGGTAAACTCTATTCGATCAAAGGATTTGAGGTATTAGACGTAAATCTTCCCAGAAGTGTAATAATTGTTTATTTTCTTTATATCCATTATTAGAGGTCGCATTCTATGTACATTGTATGTATATTACTTGAAAGTACTATTATAATTTTGATACAATTAATAATAATAATAATAATTAGTTATTATGTGTTTCACTTTTCTTATGTACAAAATTTGATATTACAGTATATTATATATATATTTTGTTATATTACATTATGTATAAATTATATTAAGAGTTAAAAAAATACTATTATATATATATATATCTACGCATAGTTTATATAGTTCAGACGAACAATTGTTATCGGAGCACAGACGACAAGATATCAATATTATAACTTATAAGACATGTAAACATCTACCTCAGAGAAGCAAATAAACCCGCAAAACTCATGCGAAAAACTTATTATCGGTGAAACAACTTTTGTAGACTTCATAAAGTTGTTTAATGGCCGTAGAAACCTCTTTCAGACGTCTTGGTCTTTGTGTCGTTTTTATAGCAAGAAAACGTATGCAAGTCGTTTTAAAGTCTTCTGAAGACTAGATTAATGTTAGAACTTCGTCTAATGGCGAAGAAAACTTTTTCATGACATCCTAAAATCGATTTAAAAGCCCAAAAGCTCTTGAAAGTCATTCAGTAGTTATGGAAAACTCCTTTAAGACGTCTTAAAATCGTTTTTACAGTAGTATAGTGACTAAATTTAATCCCCAAAAAATGTATCCAGATCCTTAATATTGCCTGTGCTCTAATTACCCCTAATTACATCTGATCAAAAGTTCCATACATCTATCCAAAATAAATTTAAAACAGTTTATGTAAACAGTAACAAGTTTCTTCATCCCAATTCATCAATTATTCTTCTAATCTCTAATATTTCAACAATTTAAGCCGTGCTCTAATTCGCTGCCTCATCCTTCTCCGCCCTCTGTCCCTCTTCCGCCTTCACCATACTCTCCTCCGCCTCGTTTCTCTCTCTCTCCTGTGTCGCGCTTGCCTTCTGCCCGTAGGCCAAGCTGGTCGAGCTCAAGGTTACCGAAATCTGATCAGGCAGGGGACAAGCGATCAGAAGCATCTCCTCCGCGGTATAATTGTTGCTAATCAGCTGCAGCAGCTGCGTGAACGCCGCGACGACGTTGTTCTTTATCGGTCTGAAAAGGATGCACTCCGTCTCCCTGTTTGCCAGATACAATTGCATAGACTGCTGTATCGTAGGGAGCTTGAATTTAATCAGTCTCTGTGCCTCTCCAACGGTCTTTGCTATTTCCTGCGCCGCCCCAAAGCCCTGCTGCTTTATTTTGCTCGTTCCATCCTGGTTTGTGCAGAGCTTTGCCATGTCCAGAAACTTCAGCACCGGTTCTATCAGGATCTGCGTACAATGCTGGATGAGCCTCTGGCAAGTAGACTTGAGCTTGGCGTCGACGTGCTTCCTCGAGTCTATCAATTGCTCTTTCATCTGCGGAGCGCCCTCCAGCAGGAACTCCAATAAAGAGTTATTCGAGAGATTGAAGAGCCTGGACCTCTTCTCTAAGAGGCCGAAGGCCGCAGTCTTGACCTTAGAGAAGTCCAGGCTGTATTCCTTGATGGTAAAATCGACTTGGAAGGGCGCGATCTGCTCCCTGAGTATCAGCAGGTGCTTGACTTGGAAAAGCTCCGCGTCCAGAGGCCCGGACCTCAGGTTTATCTTCTGCCTCGCGTTCTCTATGCTCTGAACGCAGAGCGAGATCGCCTCCTGGCTCAGGCCTTGGAAGACTGGGCGATCGACGCAGCGATAGAGCCGGGAAAGGCAGACCAGGGTCCTGCGCACGGTCGGATACCACATCCCGTGAAGATCGGCCGGAGAATTGCCGACGTTCTTTTGATAATTGAGGGGATCCATCGTCAGATGATTACGAGAAACTGGGTCTGGGGTTCCACTGTCATTAGATGACAGAGAGATCCGCTTCATCCTCAGCTGGTTCGACTCCTCGCGTATCGACTCTGCAATTTCCTCCATCATCTTGAGCTTTTCGGGGTAGGCAAGATCCCCTGCGGATGGGTTGTAGTTCAGGACGTCGGATTGGAGGTAGAGATGGGCTCTGAAGACGAGGCGCTCTTGGACGTCGTGGAGAAGCTGGAGGCAGATGCTACCGAAGCCTTGGAGAGGCTCCGAGTTATTCTGCACGTGTTCGTCAAGCATCTCGATGCGGAGGATGCAGCAGATCTCGGCTAATGTTTCCAGGTGGTTTATGTGGATTATGAAAGGCCGCAATGCGTCGTATAGAGACGTGCAGAGGCCCTCTAGGTAGACGGTTAGCGAGGAGGAAGGACGGCTAAAAAACTGGTTGAACAAACGGTGCTCATCTATTGAGGCGTGCAATAGCAGCGCACAGGAGTGACGAACCAGGCTGCAATGGTCCCCGTTGTACCTGGAAAAGGGTATTGGAACTTGAATTGCTGTTTTTTTTTCATTGTTCATTTTTTTTTTTGCAGTACGTTCCAAAACGTTTGAAAAACTTCAAGACCATTTCTCGATTTATTGAAAAAGTAATTGAATAGCATTGGAAACCATGGCGAACTAATTGAAAACGCTGAAATACAATTCAAAACCTTACAGAGTCATAGAAAGGTTTCAAAAATCGTTAAAAATTGATGTTTTCTTATTTATAAATGAATCGAAATCCGATTACAAATCATCGAAGCTCTTTCGATTATTATCTGAAGTAATTGATGGCCTCCTCGGCACCATTTGCAAAAATCAGTTCAAATCTTTCTGCGTTTATTTGACTTGAATTATCTAAAGTCCTATGAAACCCATTGCAAAGGCTTCAGAATCGTGCGGAGTCATTTGACGAAACTCCACATAATCACTAATGGTGAAAATTCTCGTAGATCATTCGAACTCGTTAAAAGTGATTACAAGTCTTCCATATTCGATCAAAAATCACCCAAAATCGCGAGAAATACTTTTTCAGAATATTCTGAAGTCATTTAATATCATCCGAATCCTCCTCAAAATTATTAGAAAACCTTCGGAAGTATAAGAGAAAAAAAAAAAAAAATTATTGCGATAAATGGAATACTTAAATCCTGAAATCATTAAAACTATTTGGCTAACCATGTTGAATGGCTGAAAATCATCTAGACCTGTTAGAAAATCGTTTTGAATCCCCCGAATTCGATCATCGGAACGATTAGAAATAATTATGAATCTGCCATCGATCTAAAGTCACCTGAATCATTTTGAGTGCTTCGAAATAGATCTGAATCACTTAAAATCATTGGAAATCATCTGAAAATCATTGAAACTATTTGGGTAATCATACTAATAAGCAGCTGAACGTCGTCTATGCCCATTAAAAAATCATTTTCAACCCTCCAAATTCGATCAGTCATTGAAAATCATCAAAATAATTGAAAATCATCAAAATAATTGAAAACCATCAAAATTATTAAAAATCATCAAAATTATTAAAAATCATCAAAATAATTGAAAATCATCAAAATCATTAAAAATCATCGAAATCATTAAAAATAATCAAAATCATCAAAATCATTAAAAATAATCAAAATCATCAAAATCATTAAAAATCATCAAAATTATTAAAAATCATCAAAATAATTGAAAATCATGAAAATCATTAAAAATCATCAAAATCATTAAAAATCATCAAAATTTATTAAAAATCATCAAAATCGAAAATCAAAATCATTAAAAATCATCAAAATTATTAAAAATCATCAAAATAATTGAAAATCATGAAAATCATTAAAAATCATCAAAATCATTAAAAATCATCAAAATTTATTAAAAATCATCAAAATCGTTAAAAATCATTAGAATCATTAAAAATCATCAAAATTATTAAAAATCATCAAAATCATCGAAATCATTGAAAATCATATTCATCACCTAAATCATTCTGATTACTTCGCAATGGTTCTGAATCATTCCAAAACTCGTTTCAACTCGTTTCAAAATAATTCCAAAGGAAGTTAGGAAACCCCCAAATGCCCTCCTATTACCCAACTCCAACTTACCGTTGCTTAACGGAATTCAAAGCCTGATTGACTCCGGGGCCGAGCACCGTTCCTCTGTGGCTCAAGTACGACTGATGGCATTCGGCGAGCAGCGTTTCATACTCAGTCCTCTTTCCCGCCTTGCCTTCTATCTGCTCAATGACTCTCTTGACCTTGGGTAAAACTGACTGAAACCGTCCATAAAACAGTGCCAAAGCAGCATCAGAGTTATCTCCGCTCCCAGCATCCCCTTCCTTGGGGCTCAAAATGCTCTCCGTAGCCGCAGCAAACTGGTTGAAAACGTAGTGCTGGAGCATCGCGATAGCCTTGGACTGACAATGTCTGTACTTAACGACGTAAGTCGCGCTTTCTTTAAAGGAATCGTTCCCCTGAACAAAGTCCATGTTCTTGTCAATGGCGTCTAGAATGTCAAAGAAGATCTCACTGTTCACGGACAGCGTCGGAGCCTCGAGCCTCTCCACGAGCCTATCGACGTCCTTGAAGTACTTGAGGTGTGATATTATTGACTCATTGAAAGCGTTTAGCTTTTTGTGGTCAGATATCAGCTGCTCGCTCGCCTCGTGCAGGGAAGTTGTGCGCGAAGAGACGGCTGCGTACTGCTTTGACAGAGTCGAGAAGTCCAGAAGTGCGTTTTCTATGTCTAAACACAACTCGTGGCATTCTTGACGACGCGATTGGAGCTGTGACAGGTACGTCGTGTACTTGAGGTCCTCGACGGACATAAACCGCTTTTCGAGCTCCGTGTAGTTCTGTAGGAGCTCTTGACACGTCTCGATCTTCTCGGATACTTCGTCGCTGCTCTTCTTGCCTTCGACTTCCTCGTTTTTGGTGAAACTTGAATCCTCCAGGTTTGATTCCGACGAGGCGAGGATTTCGTCCTGTAGAACGGCCAGGAGTTTCTTTTGGGTCAGGGTCAAAGGGGCCAGAGGGTCTTCGGGACTGTCCCATTTTGTTAGGTTATCCGGTACACTTTTCTTCACCCTCGCCATACTGGCTGGAATTTTGTTTCTGTCGTTTTTAAGAATTTTTTAGAAACATCTGCTGGTTTGGTGTAATTTTTTTTTTACTTTTTAGGAATGTTTTCAACACGTGTCGTCCGATTTTTTGCCGACTTTTCACATCGCGATTGTCAAAACGTCGACAGATCCGACGTATTTGACGTGTTTGAATCGGTGGAGGCCATGTTGACCGTGGAACGATTAAATATGTTGAGATGCGAAAGTCGCCACCGGCTTCAACACAAAGTCAACAGAATTTCTGTAGTATACCTACCTTCTTTTCTGTTTCTTTTTTTCGATTAATCGTTTATTCAATTAATTTTTTCGATTTTCGTGCTGAACTTTTGATCATGCGATTAATCGATTTCTCGCATCGATTTCTCTATCTGTTTATCGACGTGATGAATCATTGGAATCAGTTTTTTTGATCAATCGATTAATCGAGTATTTGCAAATTTGAGGGTGATTGAAGAGTCGAATAATCGATGTTTGGGGGTGATTGTTAACGATTGATCGAGTAAACGGCTAATCGAAGTTTAATCAGTGATACATAAATTGATTAATCGCATAATCGAAATTACCTTATAATCGAAATTGTTGGGTGTTGAAAAATCGAACGATCGATTAATCCAACTTTGGGGGTGAGTGAGAGATAGATAAATTCGAAAATCGAAGTTTTTGAATATTCGAAAAATCGGTCATTCGATTCATAGAAATTTTAGGTTGATTAGGATCAAATCAATAATTTGGCGATTCGGAGTTGTAAATTCATTGAAAAAATCATACGGTATTCTATCAATCGTAAGATGAGAATGCTTAGTCGAAAACCTCGATGAATCAAATAATCTAGAAAATAATCATATTATCGACTAATTAATAAAAAATCCTTAAGGTGAAATGAAAGTCACGTGACCTCGATATGATTTACACTTGGAATTTTCAAACGCCATTTTCTCAGCCAAAACACATTAGATTGATGTGAAATTGATATCAGTGACGTGGAAAAACTGAATGAAGGGCCTGCCAATCGTGGATTTTCGAATATCGAAAGACATAATTAGAATTTTGTGTAACAATATTGTTCTGTAACCTAAGGAGGTGCTGCCCCTCGTGGAGAGAGGCAGCACTTCCTTGGATTACTGAACAATATTGTTAAAAAACTGTAATTACGTCCCGATTTTCGAAAATCCACGAGCGTCATGCCCTTCATTAAGTTTTTCTACGTCACTGATATCAATTTCACATCAATCGAATGTGTTTTGGCTGCAAAAAGGGCGTTCGAAAATTCCAAGTGGGCTATCGCGCTATCTCTCTCGCACTCACGTCTATTCAAGAAGATATTTTGATGTAGCAAAATGAACAATAAGTTCTTCTATCATTCAATGATTCTCATTTTATTCGAAAAAGAAAACTGGCTTGTCAATAAAGTTCCTACTTTTGAAGGTGAAATTTGATTTTTGATCAAAAGAAGTGTATTTCGTCGATTTTTTCCATTGATTATTCAATCAAAAATAATGTATGGATATTGATGAAATAAATTATCGATACTTTGACATGTATTGCCCATCCGTAAATTGTCTACCATGTTTTCTATCGTAGTGTTCAGAATATCTCGTAAGATGGCATAGCGATCGAATCACTGTATCGCCGTCTTTCGCCTATCGTATGAATTCACGAACGATGCAACATCGCACGGATGGAGGATGTTCGCGATGTTATTTTGACTCTTTTTAAGGTTATGTTGAATCCCCGTTGCTCGTGATTTTCATTCCAATACACGTGAAAAATAATATTTAATCACAGTTCAACGATATTATTTTTACATTTTCTTCATTACTGTCAAATTTTACTCCGTTGAGTTGAACAAATGAAGATTTATCAATAATGTTATTATCGTAACATATTTGCATAGGTTTTTTTTTTTTTTTGTTATTTCCAATTAGTTTAAAGTGTGCAGTGTTGTAATATTATTAACTTTGTCCAGTGTTGTGCCAACGTGGATTTATTATCAGCAGTTTTGGTACAGTTTGTGGACATTAATATACAATCCCTTTATCATATGGTTACATTATTATCGCATAATTAATTATTATATAGTCTCGTTATAGACAAAAATATGAAATATTAATAGTTATTTTACACTTTTACACTATTTAAAAATAATCTAATAGTATAAATAAAAATATAAGTCCTAAAAGTACAAAGTAAAAATAAGTAAGTTCAAAATTGTATGCGATTACGATGAAGGAGATGGAAAAACCAGGAAACAAGAAAAAGTAACGATCGACGATCCCATAACAAGGCAAAAGAGTTTTGAAGAAGAGAAGAATCCAAGACTGAAACCAGAAGGAATAGAAATAAAGTACAAAATCATCGTCGTTGTGTTTATGATCGCAAACATTGTTTACAAATGAAGAGGCGACAGAGAAGGCCGGTTCTGGATATCAGTAATGAACAATCCGAGTCTTCCAGAGGAGGACGCTGGCAAAGTATACGATTCCTCATATTTTTTATTCTATTCGTTTTCCTCATTCAGTTTATTCGAACCGTTTCAGCAAGAATTCTGGAAATCAGAATGACAAAAAAAGGGGGGGGGGAATTCTGGGTATAACTTTTGTGTGACGTTGGAAGTCATATACACTCTTTGCTTTTGTTATTCCAGATAAATATCAGCAGATCGCAGTCGATCATCCGGAGCAGAACGGTGGGCAAACTAATCCACTGGCCAGTTTACTCGGCCAGTATAATTCGGACAGTGAAACTGAAGAGCCTAAGCAAGACACGAATAAGCTTAACGACAAAGTTAACGACTTTCTAAAGGTATATCGATCATTGATGAAATACATGTAGCTTAGTTATACTATGTTAATCGTTCATTTCTTCGAAATAATTGTGATACAATGGAAAATACTTGAGATAAACTTGTTCCCAGGAAATTCAGATGATTGTTCCGGATACAATAAAATCTAATGATGCCGGCAAAACGATCGATTCCAAGATTGCAACGCCAAGGATCAGCGGAGGTCCGCCTGGTCGACAGAGCGAGACATCAAGCTGCCGTAATTAAGACAGAACACAGCTTTATTCAAACTTGAATTTTCCAGAATTTTTTACCTGGTTTCCCAACTTTTACTTAGATGGCCTCGAATTCCATAAATTGTCATCTCTCTGTGAAAAAAGAAAAATCCTATGCGCTACAAAATATTGTCGAAGTTACATTTGGAAACATTTTTTGGGGGGTATATCACTTTCTTGTTCCCAGTTATTCTTCGCTCAAAATACAATTGCAGCGTTTATTCTGAAACTTCTCGAAAGAATGGCTAAAAAATTCAGGACAAACAAACGATCAAATAATCAATTAATCAATCGATCCACTGATTCAATTATCTCTCCGCAGCTTGGCAAGAATGTTTCGACGAGACGACGGGCTATCCTTACTACTGGCACATAGAAACTAACGAAGTAACGTGGGAGATGCCGAGCGAGATGAAAATTCTGAGGGATAAAGGCGATCAGATTAGTCAGGGCCAGGCGCAGGCCCATCTTCCCCAGGCTCAAGTACCGTGGGCTAATTTCCTGCCAAACACATGTGAGATTTTCTACTGATCGATGAAAATTTTTCATATCTTTGTCCTGGATCTGAGAGAGCTTTTAATTAATTTTATTCCATTATTGTTTTTTCTTCTGATCGTTTTAGACCCTGAACTTCAGACTAATATACCCGAGGGAATGATCCCTAAGGAAGTCGTGGCTAGAAATCGAAATCGACAAGTTGGTTTGACCAAGGGACGCCGAAACGACCCGGAAACTAGTTCACAAGTTCGGAAGAAGACTGGACCGAGGGACGATGATTCTGACGACGAGTAAGAGTCAAAGAAATACAAGTCTTCTCCTTTACTTTTTATTTTGGTCCGATTTTTAGCGAAGAGTATCACTTTAGAGACCAAAAATACTCCAGATTCAATCAAACGTAAAGAGTTTTGGGTGATATTTTGCGGACTAATAATTTTTTTAAATACAATTTTGAAGATTCCTGGCTGAATTTTGAGTTTCGATTAAAAATCTTTGACTATGTAGGACTGAATTTAGTAAAATTAACCAGATTTTCTCCAACTAAGCGAATCCATTGACCATTTTTCACAAAAGAATTACGTCTCAGGATCTGTAAGCGTGTAAATCGTTCAAACTCGAAATTTTCATCAGTGATTCATTTATATATAATATAATATAAAGCTTCACAAATTTCTACTCGCTTCTTAATCAGTCTAATTGAAATCTGTAGCCTTATTTCTAAAAGTTCTGAACACTTGACAGGAAAATCGAGATGATAACTTCCTTCGGAAACGACGAGAGTGAGTCTGAGCCAAGCGACGTTGAATCGCCCGTGAAAAGCTCCCCGGCTTGTCTACCGGTCGTTCAGAAGTCTCAAAAATCAAGCACGAAGCTCTTCACAGAGAAGAATACGCCTCCAGAAGACGAAGACAGTCTTTCAATCGGGCCTCTCCTTCCCCCAGGAATAATCCCGATGATTCATGGTCCAGAGAACGCGGAACCGGAGGCTAGAAAGGCTATGGAAAATCGCGAGGCTCTTTCGAAGACGAAAAAGGCGGAGGACGAGGCGGCACAAGGCGAGGATATCGACGAAGAAGACATTCTGAAGAGGCTCAAGAACCAGGCGAAGCTTCTGCAGTCCCTCGGAGGCGAGGTTCCAGAGTCTGTTGAAACTCTGATAAAAAACGACGACCAGGAAGACGAGGAAACTGACGAGATAATCAAAGGCGAAGAAGAGTTCAGCGAGAAAGTAAAAAACTTGAAAATGGTCAAAGAAGACGGGAGGAATAAGTCGACGAAGGAATTGAGGATCTCCCTCGTCGCAGGTTACAGCGATGACTCTGAACCGGAGGAGGAGAATTCCCCGAGAAAACTGAGTGCCCCTTTGTTCCCGATTTCGGAGTACAGGGAGAATTTGAATTCAAGTTCAGTCAGAAGCCCGGGGGACTCAAATCCGCTAAGAGAAGCTTTGGGAGTCGATTCTGCGATCGATGGTGGAAAATTAGCTAAATTTGTCGGAGAGGAAGAACAGAGATTGGGAGACAAGGAGATTAAGAAGAACGAGAATAATAATCGTACGGATACCAACGGAGCAAACTCCGACGAAGCGGACGAAGACAGGGGAAAC